>JAAGKR010004647.1:47257-58719 GCA_011419295.1 Clarias macrocephalus
GAAGAATTGTGTATAATTATTTAGCCTAAAACAATATTGTTTCCAATGCTGAAGCAAACATGAGGCGCCAGACAAGTACAACGAAGAATTGTGTATAATTATTTAGCCTAAAACAATATTGTTTCCAATGCTGAAGCAAACATGAATTTTATTTTGTTTTACAATAATAATATTTTATGATGAATGTGCATATATCTGCTTCATATTATGTTCATAATGATGAAAAGAGATGCCCTAAATTATGAGGCGCCGTATAGGGCTTAAATCAAACTTCACTCACGCACACACATGTGAAACACTTGCATACACATATATGAAACAGTCACACATCTATATATACTAATAACTGCTCATACAACTACATATGAAATGCGCACGCACACACGCCTATGAGACGCGCGCACATATACACAAACTCTCCGTGCATATACACCTATGAGATGCGCGCACATATACAGTAATTATGCGAATATCCTGATTCATGAATATGTCAACATGTCTTCGTTAAACCGTAAAAATGTGTCGCGCACCATCAGAAGACATCAAGGAACAAATATAAAGATTAAGTGCTTCGGGCTTTTTATAAAAATAATCATCTGGATTTGTTGCTGTTTGTGTCCAGCATTGAATAATTGTACAGCAGACATCGACACAGGCAGCACCTTCTCCCTTATAACCGAGACCATGTGGAAGAAGATAAAGAGACCAACCGAGAAGTGGCAGTCAGCAAGAGGGCAGTCATTCTCACTGGCTAATAGCTTAGTACAGGCTGTAATAGGCAAACTACACTGCGCAATGCTCCTTACAGGGAGTAGTGTCTGAGGTCTGCCTGTTTATTATGAGGGACCATGACCTTACATTCCCCTGTGTAATAGGGTTGGATTTTTTAATGGAGACAGGCGTACAGATAAATTTTATCCAGCGTTCCTACACTATCCCCAGGTAAAGAAGGTACCCCACTGTGTACTTCCACTCACGGCCAAGTCTCCCTTTATGTGGCCAATCCGTTGCCCCAAGTGTCTGACTTCACTAACTCAACCATCTCCAACCTGGTAAGCAATGCCTCCCTGCCAGAGGAAAACAGGTATCAGTTGCAGAAGCACAGATAAAATTGGCCACACCAAGGTGATAACCTACCATATCTACACCACCTACAAAAGACCAGTCAGGAAAAGAGCTTAACCTGTCCCTGTCCACAAGCAGCAGGTTGTAGAAGAGGAAGGCGCCAAAATGCTGGAAGCAGGGATCATCAGACCATCTACCTCGCCATGGGCTTCCCCTGTCGTGCTAGTGGGAAAAAAGGATGGCGGGCCCATTTTTGACGGGGAGTGGTCTCCTCCAGCTGGTCATCCCAATGTCTCTACAGCATCAATATTTGCAGTATGCCCACGACAACCCCCTCAGCGGTCATCTGGAGCGGATGAAGACCCTGAGGAGGCTCCTGTAAGTCGCCTACTGGCCAGAGATACGCCGAGATGTCTGGGAATACTGTAAAAACTACATCACTTGTCAGAAGTACAAACCTCGTATAAGTAAGCTGGCAGGTTTACTGCAAAGCACACCTGTAGAGGAACCTGGTTTTATGTTGGGGGTAGATCTTATGGGTCCCTTTACCCGTTCATCCCGGCTTAGCGAACACCTGCTGGTGGTCGTTGATTACTGCAGCAAATGGGTCGAGATGTTTCCTTTAAAAACAGCAAAAGCTCACAACATAGCCAACATTTTAACTAGGGAGATTTTCACATGGTGGGGCACACCGGCTTACAGATGAAGCACTTTCAAACAACTGGCTGGTCCGTGAAAGGACCTTTAACTATCCGTTAGAATTCCTTGAAGTGTCCGTGAATGGAACGTGATGCCCCGTGATGACGCAGTGAACGAAGCCCCGCCCCATAAACGCCCCTTTGCGTTGTTCTAATAATTCAAATTCAAATTCAAATTTTATTTGTCACATGCACAGTCATACACAGTACGATATGCAGTGAAATGCTTAGGCGACTGCCCGTGACCTTAGAATAAAGACTATTTAAGACTATTTACACGAAATGAATATAGCAAAGAAAGTAAAAATAGATTTAACTAAGAATAAAATAATAAAATATATGTACAGTAAAAATATACAATATCCAATAAAAAAAATATATATAAATATATATATATATATATAAGAGAATAAGAAAAACCTGGGTGCAGATGTAGAAAAATATGTACACAATATAAGGAATATAAGAGAGCCTAGGTGTACTGTATAGAAAATATGGGATATAAATAGAGATGTCCAGGGCTTGTGCAAGTATGCTGTAAAGTGTTTTGTACTTAAAGTGACTTGTGCTATAGAATAAATAGTAATGTAATGTGAAGGTTGTGCAATGATTGTCCCAAGAGTCCAGAGAGAGTGCAAGAAGCATGAGTGTGGATGTGTAAAGATGGTTGCAATGCTGCATAATCCCGCCAGGTGGTGCAGTGACTGATTCAGTTAACTGCAGCTCTTGCATTGTCCACACATTTTCATGATTAAATCCAGCTTGTCATTTTGGAGATATATACAGTACAGAGTACCGGTCCATAACTATGCTTTAATGCTCAGACCTTTCATGCATAAGACATCGGGCCACTGCCACTCTCATATATTTTCAAAATAATAATATAAAAGCATTCGAATGTCAGCCGAAATGTATTTTAATGCTGCACCAGTATGTTTTACATAAATAAATAACTAATGAAGCTAATTATGGGCTATAGTAATTTCATTCTTATGAGAGGTCATGAGTAATTAAGAGTGTTTTTTTTTTAACATGTAAATATATACAAAAAAACGAATATAATATAGCTCAGTTTTATTAATATACTGTAACGCTCCTATGATCTTACACCGCAAGTTACAGAAACTGATCAGTTGTATTAATCACATAACGCACACATCGTTTATTATAGGCTATTTGTGCCGTAGAGGAGATCTCTCTCTCTCTCTCTCTCTCTCTCTCTCTCTCTCTCTCACACACACACCGCACAGGCTCCAGGATTTGTTTAGTAATATCGGATTTATTTATATATTTATAATTAAAAGAAAATTAAATAAATGGGAATGAAATGTGTGAGGAAATATGCATTAATCAAAATGATCAGAGTGACCCTAAGTTTCACTTCCAAGCTTAACTTTGCAGATACAGAATGTGTCGTCTTCTCAAACATGATTTTCCCAACCTGGCGTTTATACAGATTCAGACAGATTGAATTTAGGAATGCACCCCAAAGAACCTAAAGCACGAACACACACACACTGCAGAGGAAAGCAGAGACGTGCATTCACACCTCTGACCGTCTTTTGTCTGGTAAATGAGGTATTCTTCGCGTAGGCTGGGGGGTTACACACACACACATACCATTTTAATCACCGGACTTCATAACGTACTAAGAATGATAGTGAAAAACAACGAGGAGGCACAGTGGGAAATCTTTCAATCCCCACACACTATGTTTGTACTGTACACTGTAGCTGTTTGTTAATGGAGAGGTGTGTGTGTGTGTGTGTGTGTGTGTGTGTGTGTGTGTGTGTGTGTGTGTGTGTGTGTGTGTGTGTGTATGTGCCCCTGCATTTATCAGGTGGCTTTAACACAAACGCATTTGCGCGCCGGCAAGTCGAAAGATCCCCCAAAAAACACAGAGATTCTTGATACATCACAAACACGTGCTGTCTTGGTCACAGATTCGCCAGCAAGACGCGCACCAACAATTTGTCTATTACTCTGCTAATTAAACCTTCACACTCCGCTCTTACTGGTGGAATGTGAAGATCGGCCACCAGGCTGGGCAAATTTAGCCATGAAACACTAAACTGGCCAGTGTTTCAGTTTCATTGTCCAACCCCTGTATGTCGCCCTAGTTGCCGCCCCTCCCCCAGTGTGTGAGGTGTGTGTGTGTGAAGCATCACATCTTATTTAAGCGAGCACTATGAATTTAAGCACTGCAGTTTTTATCCCAGAAACTGCAGTTATTTTTTTTGTTATGGACATCGTTACAGAATCATATTTAAATAAAACTGCACTATAATGCAGTCCCCCCCCACCCACCCCCCTCCCAAATTTTTGACTATTTAAAACAAAGTTGTCTCATATTTTAGCCCATTGATGTAGTTGGTTCAAGTAAATGTTTTTTTTTTTATCCAAACAAATTGGCCTAACAATACCCCAACAATTCCAACACACAAACATGATGTAAAAAAAACTTTATTCTTCAAAGTTAAAACAGTAATTTGTATAAAACAGGTGAATAGAAGTTGTATTTTGCTTAAAGGTCAGTAAAATACATGGATAACACCAACTGCTCATCAGTCTCTATCTGGTTTTTATTATAATTAAACTATCCAATTTTTAAAAACTTTCAAACACTTTCTTTGTTTCCCTGAATGTGTAGACTCCAGGTCGTTCATGCCCCTTCAGTACCTCCAAAAGGCCAGCCGTCACCCCTCTGAGTCAATCCTCCACTGCAAAGCTCTGGTTAAAGAGAAAAAGTGAATTTAAAATGGTAATTGTCTCAAAGTAGCTTTACAAAATCAAAAGAAAATTATAAGAAATTAAAATGATATTATTATATATAATTATATACAAATGAAAGGATATTATATAAGCGAAGCATTGTAAATTAAGTTGTATTTCTTTATAAATATCATAAACAAATATTATAGTATTAAATTTTTTATTCAATGAAGTATTAGTATATACTAGTGTCCTTTGTGTGTGTTTTTTATTGACTTATCTAATTATCCATATAGCTCATCGTTAGACTACATTTACTAAAATTCAAATCGGGCAACTCGCTTGCTTTACTTAAAAACCTTTTATTTACAACGCTTCCGTTATGCGGTGGATAGTGCCAGCTGATAGAGAAGGAACGGCCAATCAGACGTCGTGTGTGGAAGTCTGTGATTGGTTGGTTTTGTGGCAGTTTTGTAACACTGGACAAAGTTGAGCGGGCGTGCAGGCAGAGTCGAGTGCGCACAGAAAATAAATGTTGCACGCGTGTGCACAGAGAACATGTTGAGCGAGCAAGGGAGACACTGCACGCGCAGAATTGAACTGTTGAACGCGCAGTTTAGACACTGCACATGCATAGAGTGCTTTGACTGCTCTCACAATGTCAAACCATGCGTTCAAAATTGTGACAGGAAATATAACGCCATAATAAGACAAACATGGTTATGAGTGTTTAGCTTGCTAGCTCCGGTACACCTAATCCCAACTGCAGATTAACTCTCACCCCAAAATAAATAAATGCTGAATTTATCTAAATCCAGAGAACACTCAGTCAAATTCTCTCAGTAATTTTCAGAGGACACAAACACTCTTCTGTGTTTAAAAATACACTGAGCTCACAAAACTATATTAATCAGTTTCTCGGGTAGTGCAGCCGAAGTCAATAGTTTTCCCAAGCTTTAGCGTCTTTTTGAGTGAGAGAGTGATGTTGTGAGTTTTGTGACACTGACAGTAAGCTGTAACTCCAGACTTGGTAAACAGATGATTAAGTTACCTAAAGTCACATCTGACTGCTGCAGGCGCTGCCAGTGATTTTCAAATCGGCCAATTTAAAATAATTATTAAACTGGCAACTAAACTAACACCCAAATTTTATATAAAAAAAAGCCACCACTTACCCTGAATAAGAAGTCCATTAAACTGTCATCTTCATCTCCATATTGCAGTTTGCTAGCGTCAGTCCGGCAGGGGAAGAGGGTTAAAATCACGTGATTTTAACCCTCTTCCCCCGCCGGACTGACGCTCAGCAGCTAAATTGCTGGCTTCTGTTAACGTCTTCTTGAGAACAAAGCGCCATCTAGTGGTGGCAGATGGTAAATGAATAAATATGGCTTCAATGGGCATGTTTACTGTGAAATTTTGACACGCCTTCTGGCAGGAGAAGGAAGGGGGAGGGGGGGGGTCACGTCAGCCACACGTCAGCCATACACCAGCCATAGGCCATTCACATGCCAGTTGCCCGACCCTGGCTTTTTTGAGTTGCTACATCTGTATCTCGTTTCTGACAGGGGTCCGCAGTTCACTTCCCAGCTACTCAACACCATCTGCCAACACTGGGGCGTGACCCAGAAGCTCACCACGACCTACCATCCACAGACCAACATCACGGAACGAACTAATCGGACATTGAAGTTCATGATCGCTGCGTTCGTCAAAGAAAACCACAAGCGGTGGGACCAATGGCTTCCAGAGTTTCAGTTTGCCATCAATACGGTCTGGCAGGAAAGCACTGGTTACACCCCACCAGGAGATAGCACTGAGGCGCAAGCTGAAAGGGCCCTTAGAGAGAATGCTGCATCGAAAAATATCCCCTGACCATCCTGCCTATGCCACAGTGGAGCATCGGGAAGCACTGTTTCAAGTCATCCGGAGCAATGTAGCCCGTGCCCAGGAGCGCCAGGCGAAATATTATAACTCCAGACGACAGGCTGCCAAGTTTAACGAGGGTGAACACGTGTGGGTACGCGCTTTTCTCCATTCTCAGGCAGAGGACTCGCACATGGCCAAACTCGCTCCGAAATGGAAAGCACCAGCCTTAATCAAGAAGGCACTCAACAATGTCAATTACCAAGTGGAATTGGTAAATCAAGCAGGAACATTCACGGTCCATGTGGCTAATTTAAAGCCCTTTTTCGGCACGGTCACGCCTTTTTCCGAGGGGGAGGAGGTGTAACAGGCGGTTGCCTGGTTACGGGCTCCCGGCCACCGGGAGCACTGTGGGAAGCCTCCCCAGTTAAATAATAAAAGAAGAGAGGCTAGGCTAAGCGGATAGCAGGAAACAGATGGCTAATGCTTACAGCTAATGGGTATGGTGAATGATTATAGCATATCGTAAACCCGAGTGCGGGATATAGTGTGTCCTAAATCACATGTGAGTATGTGGTTAAATAAGTGTTGGGTGTGTAGGGCCCGCCGTGGCATTTTACTGTTGCGCACCGCAGAGTGTATTGACGTGTATTCCTCCTGCTGTGGTTACGCAGGAGGGTTTTTTTGTTTTTTTCTGTCTCTTCCTTCTACCTCTTCTGCTCCCTGGCGTGTCAGCACAGCGCGTGTGGTGTTCGGACGGCGCTTGTGAGGAGAGGATCTTCGGCATCCGCCGCGCCGCCATTAAAGAGAACGTGCGTTCGGAGGATAGCAAAGCCCGTCCCGGGATGGTATCACTTTTGCACAGACGTTGTTTTATGAGAGCTTAAGGACTCTAATCGGCTGCTAAAGCAACAGATGGTGTAACACTGCAATAAATGTATATGTACATTTTTGTTTATAGGAAATATTGTTCTCTGGTGGTCCTTACCTTCCCTGAATCTGTTAACAGCTGATTACTGTCCTAACAATAGTAAGGTGGTTTGTTACAGAGCGTCACTCTTGCGTTGAGGAATTGTGTGTAATCGTCTCCCCTGCTGGGTCTTAGTGCTCGTCTCTTACTTGCATAATCAACATCTCCCTCTCTGTTTTAGCATCTCCTATGTGTGTGCGCTCGCGTAATTTGACACCGACACACACACACAACGACACACGCACACACACACTCTCACCTTTTCATTCACCCCCCCTCCTCGGCTTCACAAACACACAGAAACTCTGCTCTGTCACGATTCTTTTCAAAGGTAAGGTGGTTCTTTTTTTTTTTTTACTTTACCGCAGTGATTCTGTTAGTATGCACTCATGCCAGTGTCAGAGAGATAAATTTTTTTCCCTGTTAAAATGGTGTTTCCGTTTTGTGTGTTTGTTGTGAAACTTAAAAAGCGAGGTGGGGAGAGGGAGGAGAAGTGTTACTGTGTAAAACGAGGCGAGGGAAGGGGCTAATACACACACACACACACACACACACACACACACACACACACACACACACACACACGGTGCCTGCATGCACCAATGGAAGTACTTATCTGTTTGGATTTATTTGTACTTTTTTTAAAGGTAAAGTGCAGGTTAATTTGTTTTATTTTCACTTTATAGATTGTATTAATTATTTTTATGTTTTAATTTTTTTGGGCTGTGGAACGAATAATTTGAGTTTTCATTATTTATTATGGGAAAATGATGATTTGGTTTACGAGTGTTTTGGAACACGAGCCCACTTCCGGAACGAATTATGCTCCTAATCCAAGGTTCCACTGTAAATATACATTGATCCTTGGCATGAATGAATCCTACCTTTTTCAGCCTTCTCAACTCTTGAAGAAAGAAAGTGTTGGACGATAACATGAACCTAAGCTGTTTGAAGACCCATTTTACTTCACTCAATTAACTGGCACTTACAGTCTATTCAAAGTAATTACATTGCTGATATATTAATTGATATTACTTCCAACATGGTCATATCAGCTACAAATGTAAACTTTTGCATTACCCATGGGATAGTGAACATGAAAAAGAGAATTATTTAGATTTGCATACTAAGACTACATTCAGACTTAATGATTTTAAGTCCGATTAAAATCTACAGTATGACTACTGATTAATAAAGCTAAGCTCAGGGGCGCCGCTAAGGGGGGCACTACTGCTTTATTAGTAATAACACTACTAGCAGTAAATTAAAAGAAATTAGAAATGTATCTACAAAAGAGTTACAAATGAAAAAAGATTACGGCTTATTTCTGCATCTCCAGTCAAATCACACCCCTTTCACTGTATGGTTCAGCCCATCCTACCTAGCGAAGAGTGTCGCTGCTGAGTACAGGTGTTGAACTGTAAAAGCAGATATGCAATCGAGTTCAACAAAGAAGCATAAGTCCGGTCATCAGAATCGGCAAACAAAATCTTCTGCCTCGAAGCTTCTTTTAATTTTAATTAATTTTAAAAGCTTGCGTTATGTTATGTTGCGCAATTATTTGTTTGACGTGACGTAGCGGTGTAATTTGAGGAAGTGTTCTGTTGCGGGCTGCAAAATGGAAGGGAGCGATGAAAAAACTTTTATCAATGAAAAATGTTTTCAGCAGCAGGAAACATTGCTTCAAAGCGCAGGACAAGCTTCAGTTCGGAGCATGTTGACATGGTTACCTCTCTTCATTGCAATCACATGCTCCTTTAAAGACTAGTGAGCACACACAAGTCCAAGAGAGACATTTATATTCTGATGAATATATTGACTTCAAACACAATGTACAGACTCTTGTTCCTGTCCATGGATTTTTGCATCGTAAATGTCATCACAAAACATTCCAATAAGAAGTCAGTAAAGGCTTATGTTATGCCTGAGCTGTAGATTTTGAAACTTTTAGTTCTAAAAGTTAAGTTAGTGTTTTTGTATAATTATTTATTTTTATGTGTGCCTTAATTTTTTTGTCTTAATTTGAAATACCTTTTTTTTTGTTTTTTTTTGCATCTGAGAAAATGCTTTAAAATAAGAATGTATGGCTCTGTAACGCACTAAATTCATCTCAGTTAACTTTAAGCTATTCCTTATATTGTGAATAATCACAATGTTTATTTTTTTGATAAAATGCTGTATGCATTAAAAAAAATAAAGGTTTTCTAAAAAGAAAACCAATTAATCTTTTTCTTATATATACTGCTCAAAAAAAATAAAGGGAACACTTGGTCCCAGTTTGACTTGAACGCCTCTCATATGTGTATGCAAGTTCAAGTCAAACCGGGACTAAGTGTTCCCTTTATTTTTTTTGAGCAGTATATTTTACATTGTTATTTAATTAAGCAAAAATACATTTTATCCGATTACTCGATTAATCGATTACATTTTTGGTAGAATACTCGATTACTAAAAAATTTCGATAGCTACAGCCCTAGTTACGTTTTTCACCAATGAAAATTAAATATGTAATTTTTGTCCAGATATAGATTTTGAATTTGTAGCAAATATGCCAGCATTATCTTATTAGCTAATTTTGCTAGCGGACTTTAAGTACTACTACTTTTAATACTAATGAGGCTTGTTCGTAGCCTCATTTCCAAAAGAAACTCTGTAGGGACCTGCATTGTCCGTGTATTGTCAAAGTATGATGTCTTTGTCAGAGTTAATGGAGCTCCAAATAGTTTGATGTCATTAAGAAATTGTATAATGGTTTTGTTTAGATGCATGATGTCTACCACAAACGTAATCGGGGTCATAATGTAAATTAGTCCCTGAAGGATTGTTTCCTATACGTGCCAGTTGCTGGTCTGTTTCTGTTTCTGTTTCGCACATGCATGCGCGTGAACGTTCAAGCTCACAACACCACAACCTGCAAGTGGGAGTAACCTTGGTAACTTGGACAATCTAACATAAAAGCATGCGTTTAGGAAATAGAATTATGTCCTTAATACAGGGAAAGCCAACCAAGAGGAGGGCAGTCAAATTTATTAAATGGTTACAGAAAAAAAAAAAAAAACTTTTTAAAAATAGAATAAGATGCAGGTTGTGTCAGAAAAGGATGAAGTTAAAGAAGAAAGAGAACTCAACAGACATCTACAGGTGGTAAGTTATGTGTATGGTTAAATTGATTAAACAAGATTAGTAATTATGTACTTATCTAATCGTATTAATCTATTAAATAACTCTAAGTCTTCAAGTTATGCTATAGCATGCTCTTGAGATTAGATTGGACATTTCAAGCTTTCGACTAACAGAAAGAGCACACCATTTCATCTTCAATTTATGTTAGCTAAAATGGCTTTTTTTCAGACTGTACATTATTATTATTATTATTATTATTTGTTTGCCGACATAATAGCCACAAAAACAAACAAAACAAAAAAAAAACACCAAGACTGTCAGATCAGGATCAGTCTTCGAGAAGTCAAGATGCAGTCTACTTTCATGGATGAATTTTTTTTACAGGTATTCCAGATTATCCATTCTTTTAAGTAATGATATAGACACACCCATACACCTCTCTCTCTCTCTCTCTCTCTCTCCCAACAGAGGCACATAGATTTGGAAGGCTTTGGTTCTTTAACCCACACCACAAAGCCCTGCAATATTTGCGCCTCAGTAAATGGCATGATCAGTAAAACTGTAAAAACTGTAGTGGAGTTCAGTGCAGTGGATGGTGATGTCTAGCAGTTGTCCATATTTTGACGCACAGGGTCAATGACAGACTTTGTACATTTTTCTATATAGTCTAGAACATCTCTATGCTTTTTGTAATGCTTGGTAAATATTTAATATTTAAGTAAATTTGCTTCTTTGTCAGTTTTTCTCAAGGCGTGCGAATGAGGCAGGTTGATATAAAGATAGATGGTATAGCTAAAAGCTCAGCAACACTCTCAAAGATGTCATCCTATGTAAGAAGAGTGTGCAGACATGCAATGAGGCGATATGAAAACAAAGCTGGAGGTGAAACAGAGTTTGTTGTCATCGATGAGAGCAACTTCCGTCATAAACAAAAGGTATTCTGTAAAAATACTTATTTATTATACAATTAACAAAAGAAAGAAAGCTGGTTTATTCTTTTTTCTACTCTCTGTCTTTCTTAGGACTCTTAG
>JAAGKR010004648.1:6368-16553 GCA_011419295.1 Clarias macrocephalus
AAAAACACACCAAAGCAAAGCTTTACACTGACCTAATACTTATGAGAAATGTTTTTTCTTCTGTGGGATGAATCCATTTCACTCCATTGTTAATTATTACCTAGGAAATCTTTTTATTTCTGTCTGTTTGTCTGAGTTGTTTCTGTTTGTCTGTCTGCATGTCTGTATCTTAGTTTGTCAGTACCTGTCTCTGTCTGATTAATGATATTTGTATGTTTTTTTTTTGTCTGTGTGTCTGAGTATCTCTCTCTGTCTGTATATCTGTCTGTCTGCGTGTAAGTGTATCTGTCTCTGTCTGTGTATCTGTCTGTGTGTCTGGATATCTGTCACTGTCTGTGTATCTGTCTGTTGTTCAGTGTATCTGTCTCTGTCTGTGTATCTGTGAGTGTCTGAGTATCTGTCTCTGTCTGTGTATCTGTCTGTGTGTCTAGGTATCTGTCTCTGTATCTGTGAGTGTCTGAATATCTGTCTCTGTATCTGTCTGTTGTTCAGTATATCTGTCTGTGTCTGTGTATCTTTCTGTGTCGCTGAGTATCTGTCTCTGTCTGTGTGTTTTGGTATCTGTCTCTGTCTGTTTCTCTGTCTCTGTGTCTGTATATCTGTCTGTCTGCATGTAAGTGTATCTGTCTCTGTCTGTGTATATGTGAGTGTCCGAATATCTGTCTCTGTCTGTGTATCTGTCTGTGTGTCTGTATATCTGTCTGTTTGCGTGTAAGTGTATCTGTCTCTGCGTGTAAATGTATCTGTCCCTGTCTGTGTATCGCTTTGTGTGTCTGTGTATCTGTCTCTGTCTGTGCATCTGTGAGTGTCCGACTATTTGTCTCTGTCTGTGTATCTGTCTGTGTGTCTGTGTATCTGTCTCTGTCTGTGTATCTGTAAGTATCCGAGTATCTGTCTGTCTGTGTATCTGTAAGTATCCGAGTATCTGTCTGTCTGTGTATCTGTGAGTGTCCGAGTATCTGTCTCTGCCTGTGTATCTGTCTTAGCATCTGTGTGTCAGTGTATCTGTCTTTTTCTGTGTATCTGTCTGTGTCTCCGAGTATCTGTCTCTGTCTGTGTGCTTTGGTATCTGTCTCTGTATGTGTATCTGTCTCTGTGTATCTGTCTGTGTCTGTGTATCTTTCTGTGTGTTTTGCTATCTGTCTCTTTATGTATATCTGTCTGTGAGTCTGAGCTTCTAAAATTGCCAAGGTATGATTTTCCCAAGGCAAAAAAAAAATAAAATTAAGCTGACATTAGGCTTGTGGATTTTGCCAGATGGAAGCTGAAGGTTTCTGAGTTGACCATGTGGACGTTAATGCTGAGTGGGTCGAGTGGTGAGCGTGTTGTTGTGATGGTCGGTGATGAGCATCCCACAGCTTATAGTCGCCATTTTGTTTCAATTCTGTGAACTGAGTGTCTGTGATTATACACATCAGTGTCTGAAGGAGTACACATCACTGAGGTCCTTGGACATTAACTGTACACACTGATAATCCATTGTACACATTTTTGAAGTACATCGTACACATTGATAAGACTCAGCGTAGGCAGGTGTGTGAGTATCTGTCTGTGTGTCTTCCTCTGTGTGTGTGTGTGTGTGTGTGTGTGTGTTTGTGTGTGTGTGTGTTTACCTGCAGTGATACAGTAACACAAAAACATTAGATTCATCATTATTACCACTTCTTTATCTACTATTTGTGTGTGTGTATGTATGTGTGTGTGTGGCTGGATTGCTATAAAATGTAAAAAAAAACAACAACTATTAAATGAAAAAAAAGAAGGCTCCTGTTTTTATGGTGACTAAATATCACCAACTTTTGACCGGTGGAAAAGCACAACGGATTCCACTGAGGGAAGCTGAAACTAATGAGACTCATTTTCAGAAATATACATTCTGTGTGTGTGTGTGTGTGTGTGTGTGTGTGTGTGTGTGTAGCCGTGTAGCACTTTGAAGTTAAGCAGAAATAATGATAAACAAACAGAGCGGAGGTTGGCATGCGGGAGTTTTGCGTGCTAGTACAAAGAACACAAGAAGGAGATACTCATAAAATCAAACACACACACACACACACACACACACACACACACACACACACACACACACACACACACACACACACACACACACACACACACACACAGTCTCATATGCTGACAAGCTCTGGTTCTGACTCAGAGTGTTAATGACAGGGCAAAGATAGGAACCCAGGTGGTGCACAACCTTTTCTCCCGTCAGTGTGACTCTCTCTGTCTCTCTCTCTCACACGCACGCACACACATGCATGATGAGTGTATCTGTGGGTTTTCCATTCTTTGGCAAAACAGTAATTAACCCCAAGCTGCACTTCCCAGACTCTGGGACTTAACAGCTGTCTTCCTTGAGCTGATGAAAAGCTCAAATACAGCATTACTGTGGGTGTGTCCCAATCCACATTTCCAATACACTACACAATCATCGCCACGGTTACTGTAGGGGTGTCCGAATCCCATAGTGAAATGTTTAGTCGCCTATATAGTGGACAATGTATGTGGTTTTAGAATGTGAGTGCTTCACTTAGTTCACATGTTATCTCCAAATGCCACAATGTGTTTGGGTTATTGTCTAACTGCAAACACACACACACACACACACACACACACACACACACACACACACACACACACACACACACACACACACACACACACACACACAGCAATATAAACAGAGTGATCCAGTGCTGCTGTGAGGGCTGATGGATGAGAGTGGGCGGAGTTACCTGAGGGCAGGTGAGAGCAGGAAACACGACGGCTATGTTAGTCATCAATCTCATTATGACACACAAAAACACTAAAGAAGGCCGTGTGTGCCGTGATATCCACTTGCCTGGGGTTTGTGCTGCCGAGTCCCAACATCAAGGTGGAAAAAAAAGTGTGTGTAGTGATTCGGTGAATCCCATATGACCAGTCAGCCGTGACCACTACTGTGATCTCTGGCCCTAAACATCGCAGTTCCGCAGGAAGTAAATTTGTTTTTGTTTCTCAATTCAGTTTGATTCAGACACAGTGTTGATTCCGGAGCATCAAATATAACTCCACGATTCTAATCAGCAGAAACAGTGTTTCGCATGACCTCACACACCTGAACCGCACCGAATCTATGGAAGAAAAAGCACAGCGACAATGTAGGAAAGCTGGGAATGAATTTTAAATGCTCGCTTACACAGAAGAGAAGCAAAACATGCCTCCTAAGACCTGTTTGCTATTTTAGAAGGACTATTTCAGTTCCCCATGACTAAACCAAGCACAGACTGAAAGTACGAAATAAATGAATGAGCTGCATGAGTCAAGGCTTTCACACAGTACCTCGGATTACACATAAAGCATGTTGATCAACACCGGTTTTCACCCACACGTGCTGATGAGCTGTTCTCGACAGAACAGGAGCAATGATGAAATGTTTATTTATTTGTTAAATCATCACTGCTTAGTAAAGTGAATGTTATAGTGAATTAATGAACAAAGTAAAGATATTTGTGGAACTATTTTTGTTAAAATAAATGATTTTATGGAGACAAATGAATCAACATAAAATCAAGCAGAATCCAGAATTCAGCAGTGCTGTGACATACTGTAACTACGATACTGCTAAGTTACTATTTTTTTTGCTTAGAAAACAAAACTGGTAATGCAAATGTGCTGCTCATGAAAGTTAAGGAACTGTGCTACAAAATAATAGGTGAAAATTGTGCTTCATCAAGATTATAAGAATTCATATAATAATTATGATTATACATATTAATACTGTAGCATATTCTGTGTAACCGAGACAGGGCTTTGCACACTACGGACTAGTCCCTGCACTGGAGCACACTCGATCCATAAGTTGCATATTATGGACAGCATGGAAAAAGTGGTCTTGATTACAGTACAGTGTATTCGGGCACGGCTTGAATCAAATATGAAAGTCAGCCGTACCTAAACACAGATGTAGACCATTGTTTAGAACATGGCGTCATCAGCGCCGTCTGTCTCCTCCGAAATCTCTCTGTGCACGCAAAACGCACCAATCTCATCCTTGGAACTAGTCAACCATAGCTGATAAAGTAGGAAGGCACGCTTGACATTTTTCTTGAAATACCAATAATATTAGGCATAGCACAAGGGTCGACATCCTCGGTCTCCTCTTTATGCTTATTTCTTTATACACCATCTAGCTGCATACTGCCACCTGCTGTACGGGATGGTGTAAATATGCAAGTGTACTCGAGTACGAAGCAACAACAATCATTTGAATGCTGGTCAGTGGGGGGAGGGGGAGCTATTGTTCCTGGAACAGTAAGAAACAGTAATGACTATTGTGAAGGCGTCCTAAGACTAGGACTAGCCGAGAATTAATAAGTGTCATTGAGGTCGAAACCAAATCATAATCAAGCCCCAATGAGCAGCAAGTAGAAGGTGAAAACCAAATTGGAAAATATCAGGCAAAATATATGAGCAACACCCATATGTGCCAAATATGTGAACTGGGAAGGCAGGGTGAAGATAAATCCTGAAAAACAGTGTTGGCAAGATTTCGCAATGAGTGAATGAAATCAGGAAATATACAAACACTCTGTAAGAGGTGTTTTCTTACATTCCTGAACTATTTTTGAGAGTGTGTCTCAAATTGGAATTCTTGAAAGTTCTTGGTTGCTCCCATGTATTAAATCACTTTTAATTGCATATGCATTAGCTACAAAATGTTATGATGTACTTGAGAACCTTATAGGATTTCACTGAAAACCTAAGATCTAAGAACAGCCATGATTTGCCTCCCAACTACTACACATCGCGATTCACTACGAATTGTCAAGAATTTCTATGATTTCATGACTCTGTTGCAAACTTCAGTAATACATATCGCCATAGACATTGTAGTATCTGTTAGAGCACAGTATTTAGTAGATGGGGCAGGGGTCGCTCAGTGGTTAAAGTGTTGGACCACTGTTCGGAAGTTACCATGTCCAAATTCCATGACCACCAATTTTAAAGGTCCCATATTTTATTATTTCTACAATAAACAATGGCTCAAAGCCCCGGCAAAGCGTTTCTGGTAATGCACCAGCTGAAATACTGCTTAGGCAATGTTTTTTTTTTCATACCTCAAATGCCATTTATTTCACTCTTACATTTTTTTTTATCTATGTCTTGCTGTTATTTTTCTTCTCACTTCTTTTTGAGCTTTGGCAATATAAATATGAATATTTGTCATTCCAATATAGCACTTTAGAATCTTGTATCTGTTTTAGTGTCTGTGTAAATGAGCTACTATTGGGTCAAGACCTGCCAGAGAACTTCAGATCTAAGCAGCAATCCATTCAAGGGGATTGTCCTATATGAGATCACAATAAGGGAAAACATGTAATTGCCTTCTTAAAGCCCTGCAGAATACAAAAAAGATTAAGGACAAAAAGCTTAGAATATTTTTTCTCACTTTTTTTTGGTTGTATACACACACTGGAGACCCATCTGAAAGACTGAATTTTGCATAATAGGTGCCTGTTAAATAAAACTAGCAAGACTGTAGGGTTTGACCTGTATCACTCTGGAGTCCTTGCCTCGTGGGGATTTAGCTCATCACTCCACAGCAGTGTGTAAGGGTAAAAGTGAAAATAAAAGGGGGTTAATGAGGGTCGTCACTCATTATCGACGTGTTTGCAGCGGAAATGCAGCTGGTCAGATTATTGGGTACAAAAGCCATGTCATTAAAGATGATGGATGTTTGCAAACATTTATCCGGAAACAACTTCATATACATGCTATGGGATACTCATGTTACAGCTGAGTCATACTGAGGTTGGAACGCACACACACACACACACACACACACACACACACACACACACACACACACACACACACACACACACACACACTAGAAGATCACTCTCACATCTTGATATTCTCATCTGTAACCTTTATGCCCTGAATGTACACTTCTATAGTCATGGGGTTGTATCCCAAATGACATAAAATTACCCTAGATTGAGTGTTAATGGTGCATAACATTAGACAAACGCTCTTAGCTTGATACACACTTTTCTTCTTACCTCGCTAACTAACTGTATCTCGAATCCCAAACCTACAATACAGCAGTGAAAATTAGGTTACTAATGTGTTAGTATGTGATTTGAGGCACAACCATGAAGAGGCTGAAACAAAGACTCATTACAGCATTTGTAGCGTATACTACTCTGACATAGGTGATCATTACCTTGCCTTTTCATCAGCTAGCAAAGCAATTACTAGCCATAATCAAACCTCCCATGTTACCATATTGCCTGTGCATGTGTCCCAAACCGCACTACTAGTCCACTGACTTATTCTGAAATTACACATTACTCTAAGCTGGAACTCAGGTGTTACACTGTAGTATTATTTTTATGGCGAAGGGTGCAAAGAGTGCAAACCTACCTCTCTCTCTCTCTCTCTCTCACACACACACACACATACACACACGCACACATATACGCACACACGCAGGCACGCACACAGTCGTCTGGCAGTCTGGAGCAGGAGATGGTGAGTGACCCGGGGGTGTTTTGAGTCAAAGATAAACTCAACACCACCACCATGATGGATTACTAAGCAGAGAAAAGCAGGAAAACACACACACACACACACACACACACACACACACACACACACACACACACACACACACACACACACACACACACACACACACACACACTGAGATCAGTTGAGAAAACTTCCCAAATCTTCTTTTTTCCCCTCAATATGGAAAGAAGAATAACATCCAGACATCTATGGGCCTCGTCATGCTAGCTGGTAAATATCATGCGTTGCTGGGTGTGTAGCAGCCGCTGCTGTTCTCCTCTCCTGTGGACATACTGTACGTGGCCGATTTGCAGAATCAAAAGAATATTAGGGAAATAAAATTTTAATGTGGAAGAAAATATGTATAAATCAGAATGGTCAGATAGTCCCTAATGAGTAAGCCGAGGGCAGCGGTGGCAAGGAAAAACTCCCTGAGATGGCAATGGGAAGAAACCTTAAGAGGAACCAGACTCAACAGGGAAACCATCCTCATTCACGTGATGTCAGACTGATTTGCAGTCATACTGCGTGTTAAAATTCAGTTACATACAAATCCAGATGCTTAAAGTTCATTACAGTGATTATGTAACAGCTCTGTTGTGCCCATTATACTCGGGCATTCTAGCATAGCTTTTATGTTTATCACTACAAGTTTCTGATTTACAGATAATCTGGTAAAGACATACGTCATGCTGAGCATAACGTCCCTTCCCGATAATGTACAATCATATCTTAAAAATGGTGTAATATAGAAATGTAAATGTTGTGGCATTGAGTTTTTTTCCCTTATATATAATTATTATATAATATCATTATTACACCAGGGGTGAAGGTAGTGTCAATGAGTATTTACATTGTTCGCTTCTTCTCAGCTTCACATATATATATATATTTAAAAAAAAGTTTCAATATTTTAATACCTAAAGTTGAACATGCCAGAACAATAAATCAAGCCTTTCATAGGCGCTGTGTTTAGCAAGTAAAAAGGACACGCATGCGCAGTCACGTACCATTTACAGAGATTTGTCACCGCACACACCCTGTCTGAGCTCCTGTCTACAGTATGTTATTGGAATAAAACAGAATATCATGAACCATCACAACTTACGTTGCTACACATTTCATTTGGGAGATTTTGCAACAAATGACTGCTTGCCAAAACCCCACAGCACTGGATGTCAGTCAGCTGAAGCACATACTCACGTTAACTAGCCGTAATGAAAGTTCAAAAAACATCATAGGCAGTAGTGCACATAACAATTTGGACTGACTTAGAAGCAAGTACTAAGGAGACAACGTGATGTTTAGGATGACATAACATTAGCAAATGAGTGTTTACATTATGTTTAATGGGTTTTTGGCAGGCAGTTTTTCTCCCCTCTTACCAGTACCAGAACGTATCAGCCTACCATCACCCATGATTAAACCATATTTATAGTACTGTACTGTATATAAGATTTATGCATATTTTATGGTTTGACAGGTATTGATTTTTAAATTACATACAGATCTATAAATATTATTATTAGAAGTATATTTATTTAAGTGTAACTGTGATGCATTTGCAAGAGAAAGACAGAAAACTGGAAGAAGAAAAAAGCTTAAACAAGAAACTTAATAAACATACAGTATAAATATATAATGAGTAAAAAACATCTGTAAAGAAATAAGATCACCGCGAGAAAGAGAAAGAGAAAGCGAGAGAGAGAGAGAGAGAGAGAGAGAGAGAGAGAGAGAGAGATGATGTCTAGTTTAGGAGCAAGGAAGAATAATGTACTTCTTTTCATTGTAACAGATTTCAGTAATAGATCAGTTTGTGGTTTCAGTAGTAAGGTGAGTTGTTTTGTGATTTTTGAAGAAGCATGAGCAGGTAGTGACATGTACAAGACACACACACACACACACACACACAGACTAACACACACATATATATAGTACATGAAGTGGTGGTGATTCAGAGGAGCTGGAATTCGGACGAGATGACTGATAGAGGGAAAAAGGATAAGATCAGAGCTGAAGGAATCTGAGGTGTCTCAGTCAGGACTCACACTCACACCCCTGTCATCTCACCCGCCTCACTCGTTCTCTGACACACACACGCACACGCACACGCACACGCACACACACACACACACACACACACACACACACACACATACATCATTACCACCATTCCCTGTACATTCTCACTGTTTCATCTATTATTTCCTCGAACTATAAACACACCGTATCTTGGTTTGAGCATGAATGCAAGTACGTAAGTGATTTTTATCTAAAAAAAAAATAAAAAAAGAAACACAAAAACAAAAAAACAAAAAACACAAAAACAAAAAACCTGACATTTGAGTGTCCCAGAAGATGAGAACGGGTTCCGTGTTAGCATCAAAGATGGCTTTTATCTTCTTATGTTCGAGTAGACGCAATAGCCATTATCAGTAAGAGTTGCACTGTGTCTGAGTTGCATGCAGAAACTCAAACAGACAAAGCTTATCTCAAAGCGTGAGATTGTTTTACAGATATACTTAGGAAGAAACTTAAAGCGAGCAAAACACATAAAATGAACAAAAACATCGGTATTATTTTGTTCATTTGACAAATCACAATAAAGAACTAAGAGTGTGATCAAATCTACATCATACATGATCATGATGAAGTTTCTCGTGGCTTCTTTAAGATGTGCACTCAACTGCTTATCATGTACAGGGTTGTGGGGGGCCTGGAGCCTATCTCAGAAGACTTTGGAATCTATATAAAATTATTTTAATATTATTAATTTACATGAGTTTATATTTTTGAGATGATAAATGTTTTGAAAAACATGTTTTGAAAAAAAAAAAACACAATGCAAAATAACATGTCCTGAATGAAGTGTTTTTTAAGTGTAGACAACATACTGATGAACAAGCCATACTTAAGTCACATTGATATCACACCAATTATTCTAACAATATACTGTCAAATGTTCTTCTCATTTACATATTACATCACTGTGTTTTCCTTTTAAGATTGTTAAAATTGTTTTCATGTTTACAGGTAAGCACTTGTGTCTCTACTGGAAAGCCACATCTTCAACAATTTTCCACGTAGATGATTTCAAAATTTTGAATATGAAGCCTAGAATATTCATTTCAGCAGCTGTGTGACCTGAAAACAAGGAACTTTCCCCATGTAAATACTGATGTCATTTTTGGACTTGCTTACCCTTGTATAGTAAGAAAGGTGTGGGATCCTAATTATTGTACATAAAGTGCTCTATACAATGAATAGGGTAGAAGCTATTATTTCCTACCTGTTGTGGTGCATACAGTATACTGTACAGTGCTCCCAAAAGTCTGGATCCATACGACAATTTTGTTTAAAAATCTAAATGAGAAAAAATGCTCAAGCAGTCAGCCTCTGACTTCACAGCTTTTTCGTATACACTGAATGAAATAAACAAAAAAATTAACATTTCTTAATGTAGTTCTTAATGATGTTATTACAGGGATGATTTCCTCGTTTAATGTAGTGATTATTGGCCAATTCCCAAACACTACTGACTTCAGACGACCCCAAAGAAAAAAGTTGAGCCCTATTTGGTCTGGTTCTTTTTGCTCTTTTATTGTTAGTTTCAAAGCCAGC
>JAAGKR010004648.1:16573-51901 GCA_011419295.1 Clarias macrocephalus
TCTTCTCATTTACATATTACATCACTGTGTTTTCCTTTTAAGATTGTTAAAATTGTTTTCATGTTTACAGGTAAGCACTTGTGTCTCTACTGGAAAGCCACATCTTCAACAATTTTCCACGTAGATGATTTCAAAATTTTGAATATGAAGCCTAGAATATTCATTTCAGCAGCTGTGTGACCTGAAAACAAGGAACTTTCCCCATGTAAATACTGATGTCATTTTTGGACTTGCTTACCCTTGTATAGTAAGAAAGGTGTGGGATCCTAATTATTGTACATAAAGTGCTCTATACAATGAATAGGGTAGAAGCTATTATTTCCTACCTGTTGTGGTGCATACAGTATACTGTACAGTGCTCCCAAAAGTCTGGATCCATACGACAATTTTGTTTAAAAATCTAAATGAGAAAAAATGCTCAAGCAGTCAGCCTCTGACTTCACAGCTTTTTCGTATACACTGAATGAAATAAACAAAAAAATTAACATTTCTTAATGTAGTTCTTAATGATGTTATTACAGGGATGATTTCCTCGTTTAATGTAGTGATTATTGGCCAATTCCCAAACACTACTGACTTCAGACGACCCCAAAGAAAAAAGTTGAGCCCTATTTGGTCTGGTTCTTTTTGCTCTTTTATTGTTAGTTTCAAAGCCAGCTGGAGTCTGAAATTAAAAGATCACTATACATTTTCATACAAAGAAAAATGCCCGTGGATCCATATTATTATTCCACCCTGTATAAAGCGAGCAGGCAGACATTTGTGACACGTTGTTCATTATTGTGCTAAATAAAACATTTCCTGATGATGGTTTGTATGTATTCTTGTATGAATCATTCTCTGAGAGCTAAAACATGAAAATATCCTAAATTTGATAGACAGTGTGTCATTTCTGATTGCGAATCTCCTTTGTTATGAACGGAGATGAGAACAGACAGGATGCGTGTGCGTTTATCACCTCATCGCATTCCTCCATGTTTGGATTGAACGAAGTAGGAAAACGCAGCACTGTTTATTCTGTAATATGAATCTCTCCTTCCTCTGCATGTGTGTTCATGCAGTTTAATATTCCTTCCTGAGTGAAAGCATCCTGTTCTCACACGTCTGTTGTTCAGTCTCAATCCATGTCTTCCTGACTTAAACAAATATTTTTCAGAAAAAAGTCAGTGCATGTGTGCATGTGTAAGTTAGATTCTGACAAGAAGGAGAAAGGTGACATCATCAAAATGAACATCATCGTCCTGAGTTTCATTCCAAACCACACTAATCCCAATGTGTGTGTGTGTGTGTGTGTGTGTGTGTGTGTGTGTGTGTGTGTGTAGCAGAGTAGATTTATAGGTATATGTCCATAAAATACTAAAAAATGATGCTGATCATTGAAGAGGCACCAAAAAATTTTGGAAACTGAAAAATTATGGGGAAAAAAAGGAAAAGAAAATTTGAAATATTTCAGACTTACTAATTCCCTTGTCTTTGTCACAATCACTGTTTCATGTGTTTCATGATAAAATTCCCTATTTAAGCAAGTTTTATATAATATAATATAATATATAATTAGTAAAGGACTGAATCTGACACATCATGTCTATAATGTGTTATATTCCATAACACCAGTTTATTCTAAATAATTATTCTTAATATTCCAAAACATTATAAACATTTTTAAATCTAGACTTTATTTTTTATTTATCAAAACCTCTTTCATGGTAAATGTGTAACGCTTTCTGCAAATGCCTTTAAAATTACCTTATACTGTATACCCTGAGCTGATAAAATGTTAGATATTTTCAGGATGAAGATGTTTATATAAATTATAAGGATGTTTGTTTTTAGTGAAGTGATTTTATCAAGCCATTTTAAAGAATTTCCCTCTGGGATTAATACATTTCCCTCTGGGATTAATTATTTTAATCTTGACACTTGAAGTGAAAGTTATGTATATTATTTCACAGATACTAAGCTTGTCCATGCACTGAGGCTTTATTATTTATTTATTATTATTATTTTTTTTTTTTTACCAAAACGAGTCCATTAGATCCAGTCCAGGGTTTAGTAGATCTTTTTTGTTGCACAATTTTCACTTGGGTTTTATGATAGTTTGGAATAAACACAGGAGTCAAAGTATAAGCCATAACAAATACACTAGTTTGTGTTCTGCAAATCTGCAATCTGGAAATTGAAATGCATGTAGCTGTGATGTACAGTGTACAGTAAATTATTTTGACATTAATAACATCATAAATTATAGTGATATTATAAATAATAGAGGATATGCTGTGGATTGATTAATGTGTACTGTATTTTGTAACCCCGATTTAGAAATGTAAACATAATAATAATAATAATAATAATAATAATAATAATAATAAATTTAAATTAAAGTTGTCCTAGTTACAAAGACATTTGAAGAAACAGAATAATAAACCATTCAGAATGTGCACAGAGTCGATATTCCTGCAAACACATAAATATCCTGAACTTTTGTCCTGTTAAATTTTCCCACATATCTTTCAGTGCAATAAATTGGAAAAACTCCAAGATTGGATTCAGTGACTCCGGCTTCCTTCTTTTTGTTCCCTTCTGAGAGAGAAAATTAATTAAAATACAACAACAAATCCAGTTAGGGTCAAAGGTTTGAGTGCACTGTTTTTTTTATGTTATCAAACTGTAATATATTTACGCAAGACAAATTACATTTCTCAAGCAATTCCCTCACCAGGGAATGTGTGTGGATTACCCATAATGCACTGTGGATCATGTTTAGACATTAAGTCAATATGTATGTCGAGCAGAAGCATCCAAGAAAGGTTTTTTTTAGTATATATTTTAAAACACAAACACTTCCCTTAAACCTGCCAAAAACCAGGGATAGAAAATATGGACTGCAGAAGGAAAATGCGAGTTTTTTTTTATACTTAGCTGTTACTTTTTATCTCTTATATAAGGTAAAGACAATTTAGAAAAATATTTTTAAAATATTTTTTGATATACTGCATGATGCAATTTGAAAGAAATCCATTAGGATTATTCAGCAATGCACAAAATAGCAATAATCCTGTACATTCTAATATTTTACATTTAGTTTGAGTTTTTCTATCATACTCTAACAGACATCAAATGTGTGTGAGATTTTCAATTCACTCTTTTGCTTTATTGAATTATTAAAATAATACCAATGTTAAAGTTAATTCAGGATAAGATCGCTAAGTGTTTATCTTCTATCCTCCCATTTTAAGTTAATTCATAATTGTATTCATTAGAAAAATACTTCTCAAGATAAACAATTTCTGTATCTCTGAAATTTTCTCCTGATGTTCTCTTTATCATAAAGTAATAACATATGGTGTTTTGGGGTGTATTTACAGCCAAAACATTTTCACTCACTCAATCACTCACTATACCACTTATCCTATGCAGGGTCACGGAAGGTCACGGAGGGCCTGGAAGCTATCCCAGGGTACTTGAGGCACTAAGCATGGTACATCCTGGAATGGTTTCCAGTCCATCACAGGGCACAAGCAAGCATATACACTCACACACTAACTCACACACTACATTCAATTTTCAAACGTCTAATCCTCATGTCTTTGGACTGTGGGAGGAAACCAGAGTACCTGGAAGAAACCCACCAAGCATGGGGAGAAAATGCAAACACCACACACACAGACTTGAGGCAGGAATCAAGGTGCAAGGACACAGTGCTAATCACTATGCCACCAAGCTGCTGCCAAAAACAAACAGTTTGTTTCTAGATTTATATATGTTTACAAATGTAAGTATACACAAACATAAACATACATAAATTTGACAGTGATCAAACAACAGACAGTTCACTCATCACTCATCGTCTATACTGTTTTCCACTGTATACAGGGTTGCAGTACGGGCCTGTAGCCTGTCCCAGGAGCCTTAGCGCATAAGAGGGGGGGGGGGGGGGGTACACCCTGGACGGGGTGCCAATTCCAGGGTGTGCTCATTCACACACTGCAGGACATTTGGGAATGCCAATTAGCCTTGTCTTTTGACTGTGGGAGGAAACCGGAGTACCCATAAGAAACCCACCAAGCATGTGGAGAACATGCAAACTCCATGGACACAGGACCAAGGTGGGAATCAAACCCAGAACCCTTTGGATGCAAGGCGACTAACCAATAAACCTGCTTGCATAACTCTTATGTGTTTTCTGAGTACTTCCTAAGTATGTAGTTATGTCTGTGGTCTGAATACTCACTCACTCACTCACTCACTCACTCACTCACTCATCGTCTATACTGCTTTATCCTGTATTCAGAGTCGCGAGGACCTGGAGTCTATCCCAGGAGGCTTAGGGCACGAGGTGGGTACACCCTGGACAAGGTGGCCATCCATTGCAGGGCACACACATATACACTCACTCACACTCTCATTCACACACTATGCTCACACACTCATTCACAAACCAATTAGCCTAATCTGGATGTCTTTGGACTGTGGGAGGAAACTGGAGTACCCGGAGGAAACCCACAAAGCACGGGGAGAACATGCAAACTCCATGCACACAGAGACGGGAATCAAGCCTGGCCGGGTATCGAACCCAGACCCTGGTTGTGCAAGGCGACAGTGTTAACTACTACACCATCGTGCCGCCTTGGTAAATACTGATGATTTTTTTTTTTTTTAAATAAAATTCTCCTTGTACAGTATATCCTTACTGAAAGTGTGAGCACTTTCTTGTCTGTGTGTGTTTGTGTATGTGCATGTTACCCATAATGCACTTTGCAACCTTAAACTGACAATAAGATGCAAATGTGTGTGAACTGGATGCCCACCTAGATTTGCATATCTCTTTACCTCTGAGAGTGAAAGTGTTTCTGGAGCTTTCTCTAATAAAATGTCCTCAGCGTTATTTAGTTTCCTGACACACATGCAGCTGAAACTGATCTGCTCTCCTCGGGCCACTTTGACACCATGGCCGAGAAGAACATCTCAGATTAAACACAAAAGCCAGTGTGCGAGCTGAAACCCGAGCATGGAATAAAGCACTATCCAGGAGACGGGAGGATCCTGGACTTCGCTGCTGTTTTTATAAAGAGTTGAGGTGAAAAATGCTAATAATGTGACCTTTGGCAGGCGACCGATACTCTAACGGGCTCTTCCTGTTCTCTCCTTCTGTGAATCAAGATAACGAAGGTTCTGTTCATCTTCCCTATCAAGTGTCTGAGTGTTAAAACAGTGTGTGAGCCAGGACAGTTTATCACCACACACCTGCTACACACACACACACACACACACACACACACACACACACACACACACACACACACACATCTGTAACGACCACTGAATACTGTTTATGACTCCTGTTTTAAAATCCAGTAAGGAATAAAATGTTAGCATAGCAACCACATTATAATTCAACAAACTCGACTGTTGAAATTACATAATCCTAAACTAACATTAGTGTGAAGTTGGGGTTATTTTAGTATGAGGTCATTGCAGCATGGCTTTAAGCATAACATAGACATGAGGTTGGGTTAATGTAATTGTCATGTTAGTTTGACATTGAATTGCTATGAAGTTCCCCTAACCTTGGTACTGTAAACCTAGCATGGTGCTGGTATTTGCCCAACATTACCATCAGGTTAGCTGTAGGTATATTGTTGTTTAGTCTAATATTTACATGATGTTGGACTAGTGTTGGTGGCAGTGTGACTTACTTACAGGGTGACAACACTTTTCAGTGTATATTAGCAAAAATGTCTATGTTAGTTAATGCTAATCCCATTGCTAGGTTAAGCCATTATTATTGGTGAGAATTTATAGCATTAAAGTTTGTGAAGGCTGACATAAATTTGTTAGTTTGAAGCTAACATAGATTTGCTATAATATCAGCTTTAAAGCTGTTGGTTTGAGCTTTGCCTTGCATTAGTATGAGGATACTAATAGATCATTCAATATTAAGTTAAGATAAGACCTAACTTTTAGCACTGCTTTAGGCTAACAAATATGACAGCTTTGTGATGGTTTAGCTTCACTTCTGGCACTATGTTAGCATAATGTTATTGCTGTGAAAATGACTTTAACATGTTGCATAGTAGAATATTTCTTTTAGGTAATTTATTATTGCTAATTCTCTTTAGGAGCTTTATTTGAAGAGTAGATTAAATGTTTAAACAAGTTAGAGAGCAATGTTGTACAGCATCTTTGCTAACTGTATAGTTTTTATATAGTAGTAAGTATTTAATAATTACATACAGTAGTGTAAACATAATATTAAATATTTACACGATAACGAACTTCAGCAGAATATAAATAATTTCAACAGTGAGCAAAGAATTTAAAAAAATGAATATAGTGATTGAACAGTAGATTCAATAGTTGAAAAGTAGATTGAGCATTCGATGAAGATACACTATTTTATTTTTAATAAATGTATAACATTTATATGTGATATCCTGTATTTAGTTAGATGTAGTATTTTTACAGTGCATTGTTATTAATTGTAATCATTCAGCATGGAGGGTCGAGGCATCTTCATGCCATGTGCAGTATTTAGGGTCACTTTACTGTCAGGGTTTTGGACAAAGAGCGGCTTTGTTGCGTGTGTGTAGGACACGCTGTAATTCTCATCCTCCTGAAACATGAAACAAAGTGAAAACTCGACACCGCCGCCATTAACAAATCACTTTCTTGTGTTCACTGTGGTCCAGATCAGGAGGGGAGTGGAGGGAGACGGGGGATGAGAGTCAGACGATATCGCTCCTCTACGATGGCTTTTCATCGTCCTTTGTGCTCCTGTCTGAGCGTGAAAGCCATTGCTCATTTTACCGAACAAAAACGTTGAGCAAACGTGCCAACTGGAGAAGTTTTTCTTCTACTTTCTTGCTGAAAAAGTAAACTTGTGGCTATGTGAGGAATGTCCCACCTGGACCAAAAAAAAAAAAAAAAGATGTAAAGGATCTACAGCAGAGTACAGAGTTTACACTGCTGTTCAGACATTTCCCTGTTGTGATATACAGGGTGGCCAAAAAGTCTGGTTCAAGAGACATATCTTCTTAAATGAAATTTGATATTGTTCTTTTCTTTCAAACCCAAGATAATGTTGAGATCAACAATAAAAGATTGAATAGAACCAGACCTAACAAAACTCTACATTTTCTTTGGCGTCATCTCAAGTCAGTAGTCTGTCAGAATCAGAACAATCGTTGCCCTAAAGAAGGAAACCATCTCTGCATGTATTAACATCTGTTCTGATACATTATGAAATGTTTAATGAACATCTATTTAGTGAAGCTAAATACTGAGACTTTGAAAAGTTAGAAGCCACCAATTATAGCATTTGATGTCGTTCATAATTGTAAATACGATTTTGCTTATGGATCCAGTCTTTTAGGCCACCATGCATACAAACAATGGATTTAACACACTGTAAATTGCACTATATTTGCAACTGGACAACATTATGGGCCCCAGTTTAACTAAATACAACTCACAGTATTTCTACACCAGCAAGCGTCAAGAAGGCATAATATGATATCTCACAGAAGAAAACAACAACAACAAAACACGAATCAAGTAATGTAACTCAACATTTTGGATGTACAGTATATGTGTTGCAATTTCTAATATTCCTTGTAGATACTATAACATGTTTCCACATGGCTAATGTTCCACATGGCTAATATATTCAAAGTTTGTTTGAACAAGTCTGTGCCGCTCATAGGTAGAAGGTACTTAAGTACATTTATTTTTATAACTTTACTTAAGAACATATTTCATGTATCAGTAATTTAATTCAGTACTTTTACAAGATTCTTACTTGTTCTTAACTGCACCCTACAGTACTTTTTACTTTACATCATTTCTGTGATGTCTTTCATAACAGTGGAGTGTATTATTTTAAAGTGGGAATATCACCACCTGCTGACTATTATGTGTAATTATGTGGTTTACTTTCCCTCCTTGAAAAGATTAACAATGTAGCAGGTGTTTGAAATCAAAAGAGGAGCTAGTTGCAGATAGCGACGGAACAACACATTCACTGTCAGAAGGCACAGAGAAAGAGAGAGAGACTATTTTACTATGACAAAGACTTCAGTGGCCAAGCTCAGTACTTTTGATACTTATGTAAATTTAAAGGTGAGTAGAAATGTAAATAAAGGACTTTTACTTTTACTTAAATAATATTTTATCTGGAGTAAAATCTACATTTACTTAAGTACAAGCTTTGTGTACTTTGTCCACCACTGGTGGTTCTTAAAACCGGAATTTAAGAACAATTTCTAATTATCATTAATGTTATCCTTGTAAAGTGTTACAGTAACAGTGTCATTTTTAACTATTTTCAAACAAATATTGTTAATGCATTCCTGTTAAACAGATTTCACTGATAGTAGCCATATACATGTTTTCTGCTTGCTAAGTAGAAAAGACACGGATCTATATATATTTTTTTATTTCACCTCAGTTAACACAAAGCATTCTACATTTATTAATAAAGCAGAAAGCAAGTACAACGCACCAGCAGATCTGTTCAGTGTATGGGGACTGGGCTTCTAGAGAGTCGGTATAATTGGAGAGTCTAAATAATCAATCATTCCAGATTCATATGCTGATTGGTTCTTTTGTTGAAAAGTCTTTTTTTTTTCTTGGAACCAATCAGTTAAAGAAATTCTAGAACTGGAATTCGTAGATTCAAACATAAACAGTTCTGAGAACATTTTTAGAATCACTGAACTGGTTCAATTAAAAGATTGTTGAACTGTTCTCAGAACTGTTTCTGTTTGCACATCCACTATTAGCAGTTCGAAAATTTCTCCAGTTGTAAACACAAATGTCACTAGGCAAAGTTTTCGTATCCGAAAAATTCAAAAACTGTAAATCATCCGAAAAATCTGTTATTTGTTTGTTCATTTTCATTACAAATCCAACTTCCAAGTTTGTTTATTTATGAAAATATATAGAGATTAATCCCAAAACAAACTATTGTTTGAAATAAATTTTTTAAAAATTGTTTTTTTTTAAGGAAACTTTTAATTTAACTAGGAAGTTTTCCTTGTTGTTAATGTGATGATAAGGAATGTTGCTGTGTAAATTCCTCTCACATCAGTGTGTCCGTATAAACATGGTGTTTATAAAGTGATAGTGGTTTCTGAATAATTTCCATAACAAATAACAGTAAAATGCTGCAGGAGCGAGATGCAAATCTCTTCGGAAAACTTCTCCAGCAGCTTTACATTTGCCACATCACATTACATCCCATAGGACCAAACATCTTCATATTATATTTTTTTAACCGCCATCTCTATGTTGATGTTTATTTGTCTCTCTCTATATATTCATCTTTATATATATTCATCTTTATATATATATATATATATATATATATATATATATATATATATATATATATATATATATATATATATATTTTATGTTTTATTCTAACTTTAACACACATGTATGTACCAGACACACAGTGTTAACTGCTGTAGAATATTTGCTAGAACTGTGCATTAGCATTTGCTAACCTGCTAAATAAACAGAGCTCACTTGTGTTCACTTTAACATTAAGGACACGCTCTCTGTCCTCGCATCAGAGCTAATAAAATGCACACCTGCAAGTCCAGGTCGCTGCCCATCTGTCAGCATTAGCGGTGTGTGTGTGTGTGTGTGTGCGTGTGCGTGTGTGTGTGTGTGTGTGTGTGTGTGTGTGTGTGTGTGACTGCACCTGCTTTCACCCTGACAAAGACAGCACTTTAGTCACTTCCTGCCTTCAACGTGTCAGTGTTACCTTCTTTAACCCTTTCTGTACTGAAAAAAAAAAGACCTGCAGGGTTTTAGAATTGAAATGCACTGGCCTCTTATTCCAATAATAAACACTGTGTGCGCATATGTGCATTAGATCCTAGTCATGCTATGTCACAAGCCTTTTCCCCACTCTTTTTGAAAGATAAAAGTTAAAACAAACAAAACATGGACAGGAAAGACAACAAAAACACTTACATTGTTATTAAGAAACTAAGAAAGTACTTCCATAAATGTTAAATAAAAGTCTCCTTTTTTACAATCTATCAAAGTCGAATACCCACGGTACAAGTCACCTTACTAAATAATACATGAATATTATTTTAGAACTGTTGTGTTGTACAGCTCATAGGCAAAGTTTTCATTGTAATTACATTATAAATTTGTGATGCAGACATATAGAGACTGGAGCATACACTTACTACATAATCCTTTATTACAAACCCCACACATTACACTTTCCACACCACGCACTACACACTACATTTACCTGCTGTTGTAAAAAGCCATGACAGCTGGTGCTGAAATGAATCTCCGCTCCTGAGCGATCTCATCTTGCCTCCGTATGAAGCAACGTTTGCTTTTTTTTTTTCCATCTGTACATGACCTCAGTCTTCAGCAGAGATTACATTCACAGAGATAGAAGAGATCTATAATCTATTTTTGTATAGCTGTCCTACTTTAAACTCCTTCACACCATCTACTCGCTCCCCAAACTCCATCTCTTTATATTTCACACCAATACTACTGCAAGGTTTAGTTATAAAATCTCTCCATCTGTCTTCGATCCGTCCATCTCCTTGAAGCTTGAGATAAACAGTCCTGACAGGAACATGATCACAATGTCAATAACCGCAACCTGAAATCCAAACGCCTTGTTTGTTTAATAATTTTACCATGTAATTTCTTTTTTCATAGTCAAAAACAACATCCGGATTTGTTCACCTATCTTTAACATGCAATAGGCTTTGTCTAATCTCCAGTTATACTCTCATTATATTCACCCATTACATCAAATCAGTTATGAAGTGGCATTTTAATCTTTATGTTATGTGACTATGATGGATCACATATCATTATGTGAGCTTAGGGAAGGAGATCTAATCAAAATAATCAATAGATTAGATTTTAGATTAGATTTGACTCAACTTTATTGTCGAAGTACATGTACAGAGCCAATGAAATGCAGTTAGCATCTAACCAGCAGTGCATACATAGCCTATTTACACTAAATAACAATGTGTTGTATAAACGGAAGATGCATTAGGTAATAGAGTTATGGTTATATAGTGATATAGTAATGTGGAGTATAACTGTGTAACATTGTACAGTGATTGTGCTATAGTAAACAGAAGGTGCAATAGGTAAAAGAATGTGGTATATATGGTATATGGTATATATTAATATACAATAATACATTAGTATTATTACCTGCATGTTAATTGTTGTTATAGAAAAATGTTTTTTAATTTACACTAGAAAAATTAAACAAAACAAAAACAACAATAGGAATGCAAATCCATGCAAAGGTCAACCTTACCAAAACATAGGCATAATTCATAATGTTCTTACCAAAGCATTAAAAATACTAGGCAACTACATCTGCTTATATTGACTATACATTTACTCATAGATTAAACAGTAAAGTCTAAATTTGAGTATCAAAAAGCACAAAAAGGCATAAAAAGTACAAAGAAAAAGTCAGAAAGAAAGAAAGAAAGAATAATTGCTGGTTATAATGTCTAAGTATTTTTTATAAAGTAATATTTCAAATGGTTAATGGTAAAATAAAGTTTATAGTGGGCTGATTCAGACACATCACATCACTAAAACGATGGAGTTTAGTATGAGGCTTATTTTTAGAGCTTTAATGGTTCTTAAGTTGTTTCCTATAGGACAGTCCTGTACAATCCTACCTGTGCCTACTGCCTTAGTCATTCGTTTGTGCAAACTACTGTATTTGAATAAAAATAAAGTGAAATGCTAGTGAAAATATAAAATGTAGATTTTTTTGATAGATTATGACAGTCACTGAGTTTCTGAAATCAGCTCACAGATTTTCTTTTTCATTGTTTTGGTAGGCTTTGACATTTTCTAATGTACCAGAACAAAAACCAAACCTCCACATTTGTGCCTCAAATCCGGTTACACCAGGTTACACAAGCTGTATGTCATTTAAAAAAAAAAAAAAAACTGCATCTCAAAGTCAGAGTAAAAGTAAGACAGAATTTAAAATAATGTTAGAATTTAGCAAAAAAAAAAAATGATGTATTGTTGATGATATGGTTTTCTGTAAGATGTTTAACATTGATGGAAGGAGTCTCCAGTGACAGCACTTTGTAACAGTCAACTCTAGGTTTTCTGACTTCTTCAGAAGAGGAAACACTTTTAGGTTTCTTGGTAACAGGACAAGCTGAGAGTTTTTTTTCCTTCTTATTACTTTTAAGAGGAGGAAAAACAGCATCTTTGGGTAAATAACTATAATTGTTATTTTGTAAATAAAAAAGGTGAATTAACATTAAATATAACTACAAATAGACAAAAATATGATACGTCTTTATTTAATTATTTTAAAAAATGGGGTTGTTAATGTACTGGGGTATAAGAGGAGTAAAACAAAGTCATATACAGTTAGAAGATCTACTTGGAACTTGTTGTTTTGGATTGATATTACTACAGAATTATGGAGTTTTGTTGGAGTATTTTCCATTAGTGAGAGTGATGAGAAAGACTCAGTTTATTTGTACAATACTTGGTGTGTTACTGAGAACTTCCTTCAGTTCTAAAGTGACCGTAACGCCTCACAGCTCCACTCCCTCCTCCTCTCTCAAACACACTCTCTCTCACACTCTTTTTCTGTCTCTCTTTCCCTCTCTCTGTTCTCTCTGCTGGTCTTAAATAGTGAGATTTTTTTTCTCTCCGTTACGGCTGACCTGTCTCAAACTCGCCTGCAGATTAACACACCCCACCCTTGGAGAAACACACAGCGCCAGTGTTGCAAATTTGTCACCCATAGTGTTAAAAATCCCAAAAGAATGTTAATCTCCTCCGCCGCCTCACTCTAATCCTCCTGCTGCCTCTGGCAAAAACCTGACGTCCGTTTCCACTCAGGATACGTATGTACATGAGAGGAGATGAACTTAACTCCACTTCTAAGAACAAGCAGTTTAACAACAACAACAACAATTCATATGAAACTCCAACTGAAATAGATTTTTAAATATTGAATGTAATGACCTTCACATACAGTATATAACATGACATATGATGTGATAATTTAATATTAATTTAATAATTTATATAAATATTTGCTACCGAGTTCAAAATAAAATTTGGATTATTTATAACTAATTTTTGTTGTTTAGTATTTTAAAATATGGTCATAGTTTGTCTCCTAAAACAATAAAAAATTACGACAACTGGAAAGTAGTCTGAGAAAAATAAATATCTTTTTAGTAATACACCCATGTTTAGATCCATTAAAATGCCGTTCTTAATGCATTCTCCAAAATCTGCTTTTCATTTTAGTTTTTTAATATTCAACTTTTGTATATTTGTTAATTAAAAAAAAAATGTAATGCATTTAGGTTATTAATGTTTTCAATGTAATTTTTTAAGCTTTAAGCTTCAACCTTTAACATGGTGTTCATACAACATTACAATGTAAACTACAATGAAAATTTAATTAAATTTAAATGACAATGTAATTTATCTCTTGGTCTTATAATAAATTATAGTTGGATGTTGAACATGAATACAACTGTCCCAGTAGGAACGTTGACGTTGGATTGTAATTTGGTTGTAACAATGATGTAATCATGTTGGGATAAAGTTTTTTTTGAAATTGAGAAAGACTTTGGTAAAATTACATTGAGATAACGTTCAATAAATTGCCCAAATGCAACATTGCAAATGTAACCTCAAAGCAAAAAATGTAATGTAAAAGTATTTGTGCTGATTATCATCCATTTACATCACTGTTTCATTAAATTTTCATTTGTAAACATAACTCAAATGATGAGGTGCTCCTTAGCTGCCAAATTACTCTACGATAATATGGTGTTTGAGGTACTTAATATAATATATGCATATTTATGAGCTTCAACAGAATCAGTTCTCATGTGGTCCAATGGTTATCATACAGCACTCCTACAGCAGGGAGTGGAGGTCAAGTCCTGCTTTGAAAAACAATTTTTTTTAAATATTGTTTTTACAAAATTGTTATGGGGCAATGAATATCCTGTCATCATGTAGTCAATGTTGTTCCAACCTTTTAATGTAATGTAATTGTTACTTTCAAATACACCCTAATACCAAAATTGTCCCAGTGTCTACAATATTGCCAAATTAATTTCACGACAATGTTTTGAAAATCAACAACTCCTGCTAGTTAATTATACCTAGATTAAACTGTCAGGTTAGGACTTGAAAACTTGTTTTAACTTGTAACACAATAGGAATGTGTGAACACTTGCAAATTGGAATAACAGGAACATTTTCAGTTAACAATGTGACATGAGTGACTTTCTATTTCGGGAGAGAAGCATATAGGACTAAATGCAGAAGTAAATAAAATGAATAAAAAACCCACACAAGTACATTTTTAATCTTTATGCTTTAGGAGACGGACAGTGGGAGGACAAGAGGACCTTCGACTGCTTTTCAGATACACAGGAGAGTGCAGTGAATCAGAAAAGTTTTTCTTCCTTTTATCATTTATGAATTAATTTATGTATCTATTCACCATATCCATCTGTAATATTTGCTGAGTTGGCCATGAATACAATTTCTTTACTATTCAATATTTTGTTCCTCATGCACATTCACAGTTCATACACATTTCAGGTTTGTTAGAACTGTCTCAGAATTTCTGTAATCTCTATTCTTTGGTCTGCACTTTCATTTGTTTTAGGATTTGAGACTGATTTGGTAGAGACTGTAAATGTTCATGACAAATTAGTGAATATGACACAGCAATCAGTTTGCCACAGAGTGATAAGTATGAAACTGCATTATGCCTGACATTCCTTATACAGTGTGTTGAACTTCTTAACTTCAATCCCGTAAACCTACTGTATTTGACAATAAACATGAGGGTTTATTTATTTTAACACAGTTATGCTAAGCTGTGTGCTAAAAACTGGTATTTTGACAGTACCATGGTACTTATTCACTGAGCATATGCACCATACTATGGTATGTAGTGCTGCCATGGTACAAACTTTGGTGTGTATGATACAAGGTTCTAACAGGTACAGTTGCATAGTGCCATACTGGTAATATTTACAGTATATAGTATGGAACTAGTATATGAATGTAACATTATTTAAATACCATAGTGTGTGTTAAAAGTCTTAATATTAAACACAAAAATATGTTACTGGCAGTAATATAACATACCAGTAAAATGTAATAATATATCTGATATGGTACTTACTATATTAGATACATGCTGAACTTTGATAGCCACTGTGGTACCATGGAATTTAGTAAATTACAGTGGTACTTACCATAGTAAGAACATACCATAGTACCACTACCAAGTTATGCACAGAAGTGCCATGGTACCCACCCTGTTTCCCTATAATGTCTTATGGTACTTACCATGGTAATGTGTGAAGTACTATACACAAGTATAGTCACAAGTATACTTCGGTATGTACTATAGTCTACCATCAGGCACTATAGTAAATACAATACATAAATGTATTATTGGGTACCGTATAATTTGCTCCACATTAGCAATACTGTATGCCAGCATTAATCTCACTCAGTCACTCACTCATATAACGCTATACCACTTATCCTGTACACAGGGTCGCGGGAGGGGGGCCTGGAACTAATCAGACCCCTTAGGAGGTAATCGAAGGTGCAAGGCGACAGTGCTAATAACTAAGCCTGCAAAATCAACTAAAATAGCTCAGTATGGCTTGTTATATTAGCATTATACAGGGTTGAAATGTTTGTTTTCCCACAGAATTGGACTAAAGCTTGCCAACTGATGCAGCATGGATGCTGAATGTTTGAATATATGATTCTTGTTTAATCTAATTAAACATCAGGTATAAGTAGTACAATGTTTTTAACCACCCATATGATTATGTTAGTTGAGTTCAAATGTTTCTTTCAAGAAATGGCTAATGCTTTATGCAAAGCTAATGCCATGTCAACTATCTGAACCAGAATGAACCAAACCATGTGTGAAAAATCAAATCTGACAAACTGAGGATTGCTCATATGCCTAAAATTTGTTGCTAATACTCTCCTGCTAAGCGTCTGATGTGCAGTGTGCTCGGGGGCGTTAGCAGCAGGGGGTTTGTGTAACACTACATGCTGAGTGGCTGATTTCTTTTTTTTTCTCCTAGCACTTTATTTTTGCCCACTCAGGCCAAATAGAACAAACCATATTGCTTCTGAAGGAGCGTCTTTGAATCGAAGCAGCGCTGTGCTAAACTTAACAACACTAAAAGATATGTGGAAAGAGACAGTGGTATGTTTTACACAAACCTTAAAGTCTGAGTGATTATCTATTTACTAGGTCTGTAAAAGAAAGTGAAGGCTTATTTATGAAGCAAATTAAACACTGCAGTCCTAAACTGTAGTTGCTCTCATATCCCTGATCTAGATGATAAAATCATTCATATATTAAACGGAAATAATTTAAACACAAATGTATTTTGGTGTTTACAGACAAGATGTTAAATAGCTACTGTATAAAAGGAGAATTATAGTGGACCTAAAGGAGAACTTTGTGGGCCACAGTGAAGATTGATGCTAAACAGGTAGTTACTTGTTAGATATATTAACCTAGATTTTTCCATTACTTATTAATGACATTAGCTACTTAAAACCAAATACAAAGAAGTAACCTGAGATTCAGAAGTGTGTGTGTGTGTGTGTGTGTGTGTGTGTGTGTGTGTGTGTGTGTGTGTGTGTGTGTGTGTGAATGACTGTGTGACCTTTTTGTTTTTCTTAAGCTTTGATGGCTACCTTTTAACCCATTTTTACAAACACAGGTACTGAGAATAGCTTCTGAAGAGACTCTTAGTGACCACAATCTCTGACAAACAGAGAGAGAGCTAATCCCTCAGCCACCACTCCCTACACACACACACACACGCACACACCTGTCCAAACAAGGACGGTCATTGTTGAGAGAGATTGAGGACGTAAACGAGTGACAGATGGATCACTTCTTTTCAGCTGAAGAGACAAAGTAAGTCAAGACAAGTGTAATAAGAATGTTCACGTTGAGATTTTTTTCTTATTACAATTGACCCCAAGTGTTTTCTTCCTCGTAAACCACAGCAAATTAACAAAAATAATAGATATATTTTTATTTATAAAACAAATATGTCATTATTGTTTTATGTTGCTTTGGGATGTCTATGAAGTTCTCACTGTAGCAGTGATATACAATTGGTCCTTCACCAGACTGTCTTTTTTTCTCTTAAAGGTAAGAAAGCAACAATGCTGGTTGTCATGTTAGTGAGACACAGCAAAGCACAAATCCACTGTGCTAAAAATGAAATCTTAAAGTTACCTCTTTACATACTGTATGTGTTACAAAGCACTAACACTGGAGACTTGTATAAATGTCTCCTTACAAAAAAAAAAAAAAAAAAAAAAAAACTGTTTCAAGCATGTCTACCATATTGGTCCATATGAATGTGCTGTTTTTGAAAATGATATGAAAATTATATTGTATAATAGCAAGCACACTAACATAAACTTGTCGTTTTCAGCTGTACTGGAGTCAGAGTTGCTGTTATTTATAATTAATTAACACCTTCTGACCAAGCAGAATATAGATATGTGTGTAACACAGTATATTAATATGGTAAGTGTGTTTAAATATAAGTGCAATAAAACTGCAGTTATGTTTTGCTCACAGTTACTTTTTCTTCTATTTATACACTGTCTATTTTATTCTCAGCAGTTTGTTTATTTTTTATTTATTTATTTTTTCATGTGGAGGCTGTATTAAAGCAAGCAGCCCTGCAGAGGCTCTCTTGGCCTTGACATCTCGCAGCCTTGTGTCAGCGTTTCCTCGCAGCATCTCTCACCTTTTGTCCCAACGCAGATTATTTTCAGATTCCTGATCTGGAGAAAGCCTTCACCCTGATTTGTGAAATGAGATGAGAAAATAACTCTAGATTGCAGGACGAAGTCTATAGATGAGTGCTCAGGATTCTCTTACTGCAGCATCCTCAGACAGTCAGACAGACAGACAGACAGACAGACAGACAAATAAGTATAAATATCTACATATATACAGACAGACAGACAGTCAAATAAATATAAATATCTATAGATGGATAAATAGACAGACATGAGATTCGCTTCCTGCATAATTGTTGTTGGACAGTCAGACAGACAGACAGACACATAGATAGATAGATAAATAGATAGATAGATAGATAGATAGATAGATAGATAGATAGATAGATAGATAGATAATGTAATAATAACAGTATCAAGCATCTAATGTGGGATTAGAGTAAAATGTTCAAGAATACTGGAAGGATTAAAATGGAGTTTAAAGGGAGGCTGCAGTGTATGCGTGTGTATATGTGTATGTGTGGTTGTCTGTGTGTGTGTGCAGGAAAAGAAATTTAGAAACGCTGAAACCCAAATGTAGAATTAATTAATTACACAATGCCTATGTGTTGTGCTGCTATGTGTGTGTGTGTGTGTGTGTGTGTGTGTGTGTGTGTGTGTGTGTGTGTTTTCTGATTGGGTCATCAATAATGTTTTAGTTGTGTCATTATCAGTGAACTTACACAGTTATTAATTAATCCCCATGTTGGCGTTCATTCATCACCAGGAGCTGAGCTCTGATTAATGACGCTTCCAGCTAATGCTACAGTAATTCTTCAGAACGAATGACTCCTCCTCCAGCACCCGGCCCTCCTTGCTAATGCTATGCTAATTTCTCTTAAACAACTCCTCATTTAACACACTTGAATTTTTCACTACTGCACAAATGAGCAATATGTTTTTTTCAAAGACTTCTACATTGTCTCACTCTATCCCCACCCACTCAGTCTAACACTGCTTCATTCTAACCTCTCCCCTTTCTCCGTCACAGCTTATCACTTCAACCCCACTACTTATTCTTACATGGTGCAACATTAGGGGGTGGGGTTAAAGGTATACCTGGTGTAAGAGTGATGTAAGACATCATGTATCACTCTAACCCCACCCGTCATTCTTACACCATGTATCACCCCAACCCCAATCTTACACCATGTATCACTCTAACCCCCAATCTTACACAATGTATCACTCTTCCCCACCTGTCACTCTTACACCATGTAGCACCCTAACCCCCAGTCTTACACCATGTATCACTCTAACCCCACCCATCACTCTTACACCATGTATCAGCATAACCCACAGTCTTACACCATGTATCACGCTAACTCCACCAATCACTCTTAGACCATGTATCACCCTAACCCCCAATCTTACACTATATATCACTCTAACCCCACCCGTCACTCTTACACCATGTATCACTCTAACCCCAATCCGAACCTTGTATCACTTGACCCCACCACTCACTCCTACACTGTGTATCACTCTAACCCCTCCCCTAATTCTCATATCACTTTAGCTCTACTCCCACTCAAACCTCACCCCTCATTTTAATACTACTTATAACCCCACCCCTCAATCTAACACTGCTTATCTCTTTAACTCCATCCCTCACTCTAACACTGCTTATCACTCTATCCACACCGCTCTCTCTAACACAAGTTATCACTCTAATTCCACCCCTCAATTTAACAATAGTTATCACTCTAACCCACCCCTCATGCTATCACCAAAACTCACTCAAATAATACTGGAAGGATGCGCTTATCACTTCAATGATACCCCAAACCTAACACAGCTTACCACTCTAGCCCCACCCTCACCTGCTCCATGCCATGGTATGCCTGCTTCATAATAATAATAATAATAATAATAATAATAATAATAATACATTTTCACATAAACATTTTCCCACTTTAGATATCTACTGTATATGTTTTAGGTTGTGCATGTGTTGTGTACAGGATGTTTGATCCTGAGCCCCGTATACTAGCTGTACTGATGCAATACCAGGCGCTGTCCAAGCAATGCCCTGATCTTCACCAGCAATGCCATGGACTGTTAAAGCAATGCCTTAAACTGCCCCAGCAATACCATGCTCTCTTCAATCAAAGGCATGATATATAGCAGTGCCATGCTCTATCTGAACTAACCCTGTTCTGCTTGAGCCATGCTCTGCTCATACCCAGCCAAGCCCTGCTTATTCTTAGCCAAGCTCTGCTTCTTCTGACCTAAGCCCTGCTCCATCTAAGCCAAGGCCCCTCTGTCTAAGCCATGCCTGGCTTCTTCTAATCCTTGTTCTTCTCCACCTGACCTCAATCCTGTTACAAAAGAGTTGCTCAGCTCAGCCCCAGCCAGTCCCAGCAATATCCCCTAGATTCAATGACACGCTGGCGTTGTCAAAGTTCAGAAAGGTGGGTATCCTATAGCTACAAGTCCATGATGAGCCCCACCCCATTGCCCACACTGAATGATGGTGGGTCAAGATCCAGCAAACACCATTCTGGCATCCATACTAAGTGGCTGTCCATTACCCATGGCAAGTTTCTTTCATACTGGAGGGACAAACATGGATAGTTAAAGTGGTTGTCCACTAAGGTTGGTCCTATACCTTAGAGTTATGGTTCTGTCAGGGTTTCTGTCAGGGCTCTTATTTTGACCATGTTATATCTTCTCAGCCTTCTATGTTTAATTTGCAGTTAATTTCTTGTTCACTTCCTGTTTTTATTACTTTCAGGAGATTTTTGTTTATTTATTAGTTGTATTATTTTGAGGTCGGTACTTCCTCAGTTTCTTTGCGAGCCAAGAGATGTTAATGTTAATGGTTCAGTTTTATTTTTTGTCATGTTGCCGCAAAAAGCTGGGTCTCCTGTTTAAGAGTGCTATTTCAATCCATCTGGGAACCGCTGTAGTCCATCTAGGCACTGTGGAGGCCAGTGTTGACGGTTGTATTTATTCCCATTTTGACGGGAATTTCTAATGCTTATAGCAGCTCTTTTCACATTATGATTGTAACAACATGTTTGCTTGGTTTATTGTAATGATGATGGACGTAAATAATTATTTACTACATCCAGTCTCATCTAACCTGACATCTAAAACACATTGTAACTTGTCTTATTCTTTGTATTAATTCTCTATAATTATTCCATTATCTTGCTAATTAATATGTAAACATTTAATAAATATAAACGTATCCCTTTTAACCACACCTGAATTTTAACCCCACCCTTCCTATAACCTGCTACCATGCAACTGTGCAGTACATTTATATCCATTAACGTGCAGATATTTATTACTATTTTAATTAATAGTTCAGATAATTAATGCACATAAACAAACACAAACCAATACCTATCTACTTACCTACTTACCTACCTACCTATCTACATACATACATACATACATACATACATAAATACAAACATACATACAGTACATACTGTACATACATACATAAAATGAAACAGTGAATATAAAATAGAGCAGCTTTAAACATCAAAAAACACATTATATTGTAACTGTTTAATGACATAACTTACATTATATAATTATAAATTATAACTAATGGTTTTTATACTATAAATCCTTACTTCCTATAGTGGGCTCTTGCTAAAAACTTTACTGAGCTTTGTGTTAATTTTCTATAGAACTTCATCCACCCACTCACCACACACACACACTCTCTCTCTCTCTCTCTCTCTCTCTCTCTCTCTCTGTTTTATCTCTCATCCTTCTACAGTGTGAATTAACCTCCATTCCTCACACTCTGAAGCTTATTATGCCGCAGCATTCCTACTTCTCCGACGCTCTAATCACTCAGGATTAGTTCTTCATGGCTGGCTGAGGTAATTCCTTCTGATACAGGTGTTCCTCTGGGAGTAAATTTCCATCCGGATCTGCAAGGATGGTGTTCCTCTCCACCCCGTGAGAACATTCCAGCCCAAAACACACCTCTGTAATCACACTGGAGATGGAGGAGATGGAGGATGAATGCACACACACACACACACACACACACACACACACACACACACACACACACACACACACACACACACACAATTACATGGTTAAAGTTTAATATTTTTTCCATAAAAAAACTTGTGAATCAAGTGTGTGTGTGTAAAGTGGATGGATGTTTGGGGGTTTGGGGGGGATGGGCAGGGGAATTGTGGGAAATGTGTTATTCTGTATACTGACCAATCAAACATAAGAATATGAAAAATAATGATACTTAAAGGGAAGGTTTTACTAAATGTCTAATAATGTGCCATTTCAATTATTGTTAATATTGACTACTATTAACATAATTACTACTACTCAGGCAAATGTGCACATGTTTGTGAGTGATGCGGTTATCCTTTGCGATCTGCAGTTTATAAACTCTTTCTTTAAATGTACCACTGTGTCAAATGTAAGTGAGCAAGCAAAACACAAACAGACCAAAAGATGCACTTCTAAGCTAGGTTACCAATAGAGACATGCTAGAGAAAGATGCACTACACTTAACATACTGTTATTTGCTGACATCAAACTTGAAGAGGAGAGAACACAATTTGACCTGATTCCTGTTCCTACAGTTCACTCACTCACTCACTCCCCCCGTTTTTTTCGCTTCTCAACACTGACACTTCTTTTGACAGAAGCCCCAATCAGGCCTCGCTTTTGCAGGGTCCCAATCAGCTTGTGTTGTGAACTAGATTAATATTAAACATAAAATATAATCAAAATTGTATTATACTTCTATCTTAATAGATATGAATAGTATATATGAATACATATTCTGATTTACAGAATTTTTATTTAATTGTTATTGCTATTGAATTAGCATTGTTTGTATTCAAAGTAATAACAATAACAATAATTCATTTTATTTAATTCAGTCCCTTGGTGTGCGCTTTATTTAAACTTTTCCATTAAAGTTTCAGTTTTCAGTATTTAACTTTATTGTGTCCAACTCTTCACCAGGTTGTGCTTTAAGGGTTTATTCTTATTCTTCTTCTTATTATTATATACTGACATGCTCATGATAAATTTCATATGAATGTGCAATACAAAACAATGAAAGAGCTGAGGTTTGTGAGATCGAGCAGCTCTGAAACATGACACGGCTTTATAAGAGCAGTATTTATGAGTGGTGTTGGTTTGTTGCGGTGGGTCGGTGCATTACTGTGCCCCTGCGTTTACTGTTGCAGCATTTAAGAGCTTTAAACATGTGGCTCGTCGTGTAATAAAAGGCTGCAGGGAAGCCGGGTTTATGTCTCAACCTCCTCAAAGCTTTATGAAGCTATAAAACACATTTACATGCTTTCTGACATTGGGGCCTTGAGGCTTGAGAGGTGAAAAGGTTATCAAGAATATCATATTACTGCTACTCTGAAAGGCTGACCACAAAATCCTGAAAAATGGATTAAAAGAAGAATAAAGTGAGCTCATGTCTTGTTTATAGTAAAGTTTTAGTTTAACATAGGGAAATGTTAGTAAGTTGGAATTTGTGGTTTATATGTATAGGAACTGTAATTCAGTCTGTTCTACTACAATATGAGTTGTATCTGCCACCACATGAGAGCAATTGTTTGTCCATCCAAATTTCTAAAATAATATTAAGTTTGTAAAATAATAATATTTGTAAAATAATGCTTAACATCTGAAGTAGTTTGTAAGTTAATTTGCAATGTTTGAAGAACTCATATTCATTAAATTTGTTGATCATTTAAAGTGCATTTCAAAATTACTGGAGCAAACTGTAACTATTAACATTTGTCAAAATTTGCAATGTTTACAGCAATTTATAAACATTGTGTGTGTGTGTGTGTGTGTGTGTGTGTGTGTGTGTGTGTGTGTGTGTGTGTGTGTGTGTGTGTGTGTGTGTGTGTGTTAGCTAGACACAATTTGTAAAATTGGAAGCAATTTGTCATATAACTTGAAACATTTGTAGCACAGTTTGAAATGGTTAAAATATTATAACATAATAGTTGTAGCAATTTGTAACACAATTCATAATTTTTTTTTTACTGTAGGTATCTGTAACATCATTTGTAAAGTTTGTACCATGATTTGTAACATTTGTCAACATCTGAAATATACTGTAGAATTTGTAGCTATTTGTAAGATTTGGTGCTACAGTATGTGTAACAACTCTAACATTTAGGTTATATTTTATGCTACATCAGGTTGTGATGATGCTTGCATGTCTAAAGTCTAAAGTGAATTCAGTTCCTACATAGTGCACATTACAAAATAGTAGCTAGTGAAGTGAAGCGTGATTGAGTAATCACAGACACAGCCCCTCTCTTCTGGGACCAAATTCTGATAGAATCTTATCTTAGGCTAAAAGTTCTCTTAAGTGGCACTAAAAGTTTCTCTTTAAGAGCAAAGAGTAAGCGTTACTACAGAATTCCTAAACTGTGATGGTGTAGGTGATCCTGTCCATTTGGGTAAGCTTAAAAAAAACTGCACTGGAGTTTCTCTCTCTTTCTCTCTTGTTTTCTTTTCTTTCTTATTAATTCCCCTACAACATTACTTATTAAAAAAAAACTAATTTAAATCTTTTTTATTTTCAAATTTCACCTTTCGCTAAAGAGTGAATACAAAAGCATAAAAGTCTCGTTGTAATATTTTGCCATTTTCTTTTCCTGTGTCTTTTCCATTTATTTTATGTTTATACTTTAAAAAGGTGTATAAAAGAGAAAATGGAGCTGTGTGCTGTGGATAAAAAAAAAGAATAAAAAAATCAGCACAATGAGTAATATTACACCTACGCCTAACCCATAACGCTAACCTCAGTACCTAACTTAAAATCTTTTTGCTGGACTTTTTGTTAAAAAATAAGCAATACATTTTTTTTATAATATTTTTCTCATGAGGTCAAGACAAACATCCTCACAAGGTCAACATTATTGTGTAAAAGTGTTATTACTATGGAAACAGGTTTTATTCATAGATATAAACCCAGATTCTGAAATGATTCTGATTTACCAAATGTGTGTGTGTGTGTGTGTGTGTGTGTGTGTGTGTGTGTGTGTGTGTGTGTGTGTGTGTGTGTGTGTGTGTATAATAACAGCAATGATTAATGTGTCTTTCTCTATAAAATTATAACTCTTAAAAATAGCACCAGAAATGGAACTTGAGAGAAATTGAGACTCTCTCTCTCTCTCTCTCTCTCTCTCTCTCTCTCTCTCTCTCTCTCTCTCTGTGTTATTGATGATGTTATGCCCCATGTGCAGTCTCAGTGTAAGTGACTGATGACATGTGGGAGTCAGAATGAGGTCAGCAAAGAAAAACGCTCCGACATTTTGTGAATCTTTTATAATTTTTTCATGTTCTGTGAAATGCACACACACACGCACACACACACACACACACACACACACACACACACACACACACACACACACACACACACACACACACACACACACACACACACGCAAACACACATACTGTAATAACCTTTAAGACTATTTTACATATTAGCATTACATTGACTAACACTTGTCAAGGGGTGGGATATATTAGTAAGTTATATGCATGCATAAAACACTAAAACATCTCAGGATGCACAAAATTCCCAAGCTTGAGATGTATGGGTTATGGCAGGGCTAACCGCATGAGGTTTCACTCCTGTCATTCCTCAACAAAAGTCTGAAGCTGTCGTAGACACAGGTTTATCAAACAGTATAGTTACTAATATTAGGGAAAAAATTCACCAGGACTTTTTCCAGTCTTCAATTGTTTTAATTAGCCTCTGATTTTAGTTCCTTGGCTGATGGGAGTGAAACCTGATATGGGCCAGCTGCTGTTGAAGTTCACCTCAAGGTTTAATGTGTTTTGATTTCTGAGATTCTTTCTGAGGTTCATAATAAATTGCTTATTTGAATTGCTTTATCTTTCCTGGCAGTTCAGACCAGTCTGGTCATTCTCCTCTGATCTCTCGCTTCGGCTAGGTGTTTCAGTCCGCAGACTCTCTTTTTCACAATTCTGTGTAAACTCAAGACTGTTGTTCACGGAAATCCCATGAGATCAGCCATTTAGAAAATGCTCAGACCAGTCCATCTGGCACCAGCAGCCATGCCATGGTTAAATCACCAAGATCACTTTTTTCCACTCTGATGTTTGATGTGTACATTAATTGAAGCTCTTGACCTGCATCTGTATGCACTATGCTGCTGCCAGACTGATGGCTGATTAGATAAATGAATGGATATTCAGTGTACAGGTGTTCCTATTAAAGTTGTCAGAAAGTGTTAATAATCATATGTAATTAAGAATTTATCATTTCATTAGTTCTTTAAAGTTAGAATTGTATTTTCAGATTGAGGTTTTCAGATAAAATGTACAAACTTATACCTGAAAAAATTATTTAAATATTATATAAAAATAGAAATTATATACATTAATTATTTCATAAATATTAAGTTTTAAACTTATATTTATCAATAGCATTAAGCATATTTTTTGTTATAATATTCACCAGGGAAAAAAAAAACAGATTAATCTCAAACAATTTAGTATTCTATTTAAAAAAAGTTTCTATGAAATTGTCGTAAAATATATGCCTTTTTTTTCTCATTTTTTACACCTGACCTCTTTGTTCCTCTTTTTCTTTCCCAAGCTTTCCCACTTGTCATCAATTGTAAGAGCACCATTTAACCTTTGACCTTTCAACCCTCATGCTCTGTTTAAACTTTTTTTTTTTTTTTAAAGGAGGCGCCCTTCACCTTAAAAGACGGACATGTTTTTGTAAAGGAAGTGCTTCTGACAGGTCATTATGTTTAGGAGGAGGACTGTGGTGAAAAAAAAAGAGAATCTTTTAAATTCTCCCTGCCCCCTTGGCCAAGTGCACGCCTAAATATTTACAGACTTTTCAGTATTGCCATGCTGTGTTTACCCTGCTGCTCATTTACCAATAATTAATGCTTACATTCCTTCACACTTTTCAGGTTCTTTCTGTTCTGCCTCAGTCCTCATTCATCTTTATTCACTTAATTAAAAAAAATTAAATAAATTACATTTATAAATTCATAAATACATTTTCTATCTAAATAAAATAAATTTTACATATTACATCTTGATTAATTACACATTTGAAGTACAAGATTTGACAAAAAAAATGCATAACACATGTATCCTGGTATCTTTTTTCTTTTGATGTTTACTTTTTTTGTGTGTCAAAATTAACGGATTTATAAAGCATTTCCTTGGAACACATTAAATTGGGTTTTAAATGAAGAATTTGTCCACACAGGACTGTTAAAGTGCAGCCAGCTCTTAAAAACGCTCACTACCATAAATCTGATGGCAGTAAAAGGTCAAACTGTGTGTGTGTGTGTGTGTGTGTGTGTGTGTGTGTGTGTGTGTGTGTGTGTGTGTGTGTGTGTGTGTGTGTGTGTGTCACACTTGCCATAAGACAAAGCCTGAGGTTGTGACCTTATTTCATGTAACCTGTATAATATATATATATTTTCTGATTAATTAAACACCATCATCTATGATGATCATCTATGTATAATCTAGATCTAGTCATCTTTAATAGTTACCAACCAATCTCTAATGGAAATCTACTGGAACCTAATGAAAATCATTTAAATAATTTCCCTTACATGAAATTTAAACCATTAGAATGGTCATGAATGAAGACAATGATAAACATAATAATAATAATAATAATAATAATAATAATAATAATAATAATAATAATAAAAATAATAATATGTGATAGTGCTATTAATATCAATATTAATCAAGATAATAAAATATTTGTTTGTGTGTGTTGAGCAGAGCCCAATGGTGAGTAAAAACCCACTGAGGAAAAATAAACAAGTGGAATTAGTTTAACACATGTTTTAAATTTGCCAATTTATTATTTTTTTTTACACTAGTTGATGCTGAAAGTTAATTACAGAAAGCTTATCAGTGCAAACAGAAATCTTATTATAAGTTTAACTTTGTTTTAGTACACACTTGACTGAAGGGTGCAGTAATAAACTGACTCGTTGCTCATAGTGGATTGTGGCTAATGCTCGCATGAGTGAACTCTAACTTACAAGAGACAACAAGCCTAGCAGAAGACAGGAAACTTCGGTAGAAGAAAATTTACTTATTGAGTAAAACCTAAACTTGCAACTGAAAGCTAAACTAGTGAATATAATGACCGAAAACACACTAAGCTAACCAGTCAGAGAAAGCTAACGTAGTGATTGAAAGCTAACCTCATGGAAGAAAGCCTTGTAAATAAAAGCTAACTGACCAAAAGAAAGTTAACCTAGTTAACTTTCTGATTCCTGATTTTTCTATTGTAGGTGGTGTCTCAAACAGAAGACTGTCAATCAAGCTGCTTATTAGAATACTAGGCCACACCCTTTAACAACAGTCTGAGAGATTTATCCAATTTGGATCTTGTTTTTTATGTTGGTATATATTTAAACATTACATTCTTTCTTTATTACATTATTCATCATTACATTACATATATATATAAATAATTTTCACTGAATTTTCTAATAATTTAACTGAATTAGTGCAGTATCAATCATGCACATCCATTGCTCCTCAGACATGGGAAGAAAGCTAATGTGACAGTGAGGCAGTTAGATGAATTTGTAGTTTGAGACTGAGAGTTTAACTGTGTGTGTGTGTGTGTGTGTGAGAGAGAGAGAGAGAGAGAGAGAGAGAGAGAGAGAGAGAGATGAGGTGGAGATGTGTGTGTTCACCCGTGTCTGACCCTGTGTGGGCGCTGAGATCGGACCACTGCTGCTGTCTCATTATACTTTAACTTCACTTTTCTCACTGTGTAACGGTGGGAAGCTTCCGCTAACGACAAGGCCCTGACGGGAAAAAAGACACAAAAGTCCAAGTCCAATTCTGCAGCTGTAATTAGAGAGCTAGCAGGGAAAAAATAATTTTAATAACTTTCTTATAAATTTCTGTAACACTTTTCTTCTGTTTAAACTGCAGCTTAAAGTAATCTTGGTGGATCATTGTGGATCCGGAGTCAATGCCAAAAGGCTGGGCATGAGGCAGGAATACAGCATCAATGTGACCCTAGTTTCTCACAAGACCCCACATACAATGTAAATACAAATTTGTCAAATGAAAATAAGAACTCTCATTTATACCTTTATCTTGTGTTCAACTTATCGTGGGTTGGGTCATGGGATGCCAACTCACTGCAGAACACAAACTACATACACTTATACAATTTACATGACAAACATGCAAACTTCACCCACATAGACCAGAGCACAATTTAAACCCTGAGCCCTGAAGGTAGAATACACCAGCACTAACCACTAAGCCACCACACCATGTTCCTTTGGCCTCTCAAGTGTCAGGGTCACTTATACACACTGTGTACATATTTTATTATACACAGAGTATTCTTTTTTTTTTTTTTTAGTTTAGTCAACTATTATATTATATTATAATAGTTGAACAAACTAAAACAATATATTAGAATAGTTGTGCCAGGTATACTAATACATTTCACATTAATGTATTAAATGTTTTGAGTGCTGGCTGTTTACAAATAAAACTTTAAAGTGAAAAAATTGGGATTTACAGTGTATGTGCAGGTTTTAATAAGATGGACAAAGAGAGGAGAACATACAGGAGCTGAGCTAAGGGGGTTGGATTAATAATAATAATAATAATAATAATAATAATAATAATAATAATAATAATAATAATAATTATTATTGTACTACTACTACTACTACTACTACTAATTATTATTATTGATGTTTTGTGGCTGTGCTAGATACAATAGTGAGCAATCAGTAAAAATATCTATAATGATGCGAAGAACAAACTTTTAGCTATCCAGCGGTTGAAAGCTTTAATGAGAGTTGATGTGATGTGATGTGATGTGAATTATGTGCCACAATCTCAGAAGACAATGTAGTCTCAGAACATGTCAAAAAAACAAAAGCTTTATAAAACATTGTGCATAGACTTGTTTTTATTGTGACAAACTGTCACAATTATTATCCTGTAAGCACGGGCGAGTATGTGCGTATAAGTGTTGTGCTTTAACTACTGGCCAAAATCCAACTGTTTAAAAATCTTAAAAAAGCCACCTGTTTTACACATACTATACTGTATATACACTATATTGCCAAAATATTCACCTGCCTGCCTTCACATGCATATGAACTTGAGTAATATCGAATTCTTAATCTATAGGGTTTAATATGACATTGTCCCACCCTTTGCAGCTAGAACAGTGCATTTTTGCGCATTGTGAGGTCAGACACTGACGATAGACTAAAAGGCCTAATTCATCCCAGAGGTGTTCTAACAGGTTGAGATCAAAACTTGCGCAGACGTGTTTATGGACCTTGCTTTGTGCACTGGTGCGCAGTCATGTTGGAACTGATGTGGGGTTGTTTTTCAGGAGTTACTTAATGCTTAAAGCTCTTAATGCTTCAGCCTGCCAAGACATTTTGGACAATTTCATGCACCTAACTTTGTGCAGTTTGTGGATGGGCCCGTCCTGTTCCACCAGTGTACAAATCAAGATCCATAAAGACATGGATGAGCAGGTTTCTGGCCTGCACAGTTGAATCCTGACCTCAAACTCATAGAACCTTTGGGATGAATTAGAGCAGAGACTGCAAGCCAGGCCTTCTTGCCAACGTCAGTGTCTGACCTCACAAATGCACTTCTGGAAGAATGGTACTGTATATATAAACATTAAACATACATTAAACATTAGAGTAAAAGTCACTAAATATGAATTTATCTGCAAACATTTCAAGGTCTATTAGATTATTTATTTTTGTATAAACAAAAGTTATCCTGATCTCCTTACCCAGTTCAGCTGTATTATAATGCTTTCGCACAAAGTGAATGTCATAAAAAAAATAATAAAAAAATTCTGTATTATGTGCTCCATTTTCAGTTTAGCGTTAAATAAAAGTCGTAATAAATTGTTCAGTATGGCTGAGTTTCATCCCAACAGACTGAAAACCAGAGCAATTTTGTCTCATTTAATGTTTTTTCTCTCACAGGAGAACATGAGAGCCATCAGGGTTTAATGGCATTCACCATGGCCCCGTCCTAATCCGCACTCTGGCCCTCCACATGGGCCCTCAGGTACTCGTGCTCCAGAGCGCGTACGTGACCGAGAGTTTATTTCCAAGTCAATTACCAGAGTCATAATCCCCAGCCTCGTTCACGCCAAAGCGAGCTCGGTTTTTCTCTCTGAAAGCAATTACACTGCTGTATCTGAGAGAGAACCGAGGGAGAACACTGAGTGAAGATTTCACCATGTCCAGAACAGTGGGTTCTTACTGACAGACCAGCCAATGTGCAGAAGGGTTACTGTTTTATACTATTTTCTATATTACTACTTTACAGATATGTGCAGGAAGAAATTCGAACTAACCTGAAAGTTCAATTTTAAGAAGCTTGGCCCAGGATCAGTCAGACTTTTTAGTGGAAATATTTGTAGTTTTTTTCCTCTCTTCTTCTCTTTCTTTCAAACAAATACTCAAACTGGTTGCTCAAAGGTCTGAAACATGTAGCTTTCTTTTGCCATTTTTTAAATTTCCTTAGGGAATCTTCTTCATTCACATCAGAGATTTAAATAGTCAATTAGTGTCAGTTATAATTCAGCTTTAATTAATTATATCATAATTTCAGTGACTTAAATGTTTTCGAACATCATGCTGACTCTTTGAACAGTCTAAAAGATCCCAGAAACGTACTGTAGGTACTGACGTTTTGAAGCTTCTGATTGACCTGTTTTTGGAGAAGACCTGGAACGAATTGTGGATCTCCACAAATCCTCTCCTTCCTTAAGCTGGGGATACACTACACAACTTCAGACAGAATTTTGTATAGGATTCAAAATCGTGCGGAGCCGGTCCTAGCCAGTGAGCACATGTTGCGTGCAGTTGGCGTAGCAACTTGGCATAGAAATTTGTAAGTGCAAAAGGGCTACAGACTTGAATTGGCAAGTGTGTGAGGAGAACAGACTGAGAACAGACTCCTCCCGACATGAGTCGCAGTATATAACACATTTCATTTTTCAGTGCCAACTCTAGATACCATCGCGTGATGTACAGTGGTTACCAAACCAACCGGGAAATTATGTACCATTTAACATAGGGGAGGCAGGATCAAAGCATGGAGACAGAGCATGGAGAAGTGAACGGAGGAGTCCAAAAATAAATTGGTCAACCAGTACTGTATGTTAGAACCGTTGCTGCCTGTTTTGCATCCGCGTGTGTTTATTTATTATTTCATCTTCTTCTTCAACTTAAAAGTTTACTCTTGCTCTCACAAGAGGTGTTGTGAGAATTTGGTGTAGTTGTGACAAGTAGTGACAAGATACAGTTCTTAAGTGTATGAGCCACCGTTTGTTTCCCACAGTTGTGAAAGTCATGTATTGTAGCCATAACTTTAGGAGCAATTCCCAAACAACTGAACATATGACAAGCATCTGGACAACTAATTCTCCCACTCATTCTTTATACGCAAATCCTGTTCAGAGTTGTGGAGGGCTTGCAGCCTGTCTCAGGGGACTCGGGGCACTGGATGGGGTACACCTTGAATGGGGCACACACTTACACACTCACTCACTCACTCACTCACTCACACACTACGGGCAATTTGGAAATGCCAATTAACCTAATCTGTATGTCTTTGGACTGTGGAAGGAAACTAGTTTTGTATAAATAATTGTATGCAAATATTAAAAGCCTTAGGAGCACACAGATATTGCATCACTTATGAAAGAGGCACAGTTTATATCAGAATGAAGGAACAGAATGAACTTTTAATGATTCTACATTGTACTTTCTCATTAATAGAGGACGTAAACAATATCTTTGGTAAATTGTCAACTTTTCCTTGTATGTTTTGTTATTTTTCTTGATGAAAGGCCTATCTGAATGTCCTGTTTTACTTATCAGGTGCTGGGTGCTGCTCAGAGTGCCACCATGGATTAAGGTTGGGCACTGTTGTGTTGCACCTCCAGGATTGGAGTTTTGAATCTCACTTCTGGTCTGCGGGCTTTCCATGTTCCCCTGGTGCCTGGTGGGTTTCCTTCAGGTACTCTGGTTTCCTCAGTCCAAAGACATGCAGTGTAGAATGAATAATGTTTCAAATGGTGCCCATAGAGTGTGTGTGTATGTATGTATGCATGTGAGTGAGTGCATGTGTGTGTGCCCAGTGTTAAGCTCCAGCCCCGCCCCTCCCCTCTCCCACACAGGATAAGTGGTATGGAAAATGGATGAATGGATGGGGTGCTACTCGAGGACCATGTCTTTTCAGAACACTTTAACTTGACCTTTCGTTCTGGACTTTATATAAGACAGCACATCTTCTGAGCGTGAAAGGCTTGAGAGAACCTGAGTATGTCAGATTTTTACTTTTTTGTATGTGTTTTTTTTTTTTATAGAATACTATTGTTTAATATGAATTTTAAAAACGTTTATGATGCAACAGCTAGTTCCATTGACCTAATTTCACTGAACAAGTGGTTTGCTAAGGTAGCCGATAATTCATGGAACAGCTCTGTATAGCAATACTTATGAACACCATAATTGCAAGTTTTTGCAAGAAAAACTTATTTTTCTTTCTTTCTTTCTTTCTTTCTTTCTTTCTTTCCACAGTGCAATTCTTCAAGCCAAAAACAATCACACCAGCTCATTGCTACCTGATGACTATGCTTATTTAGAATATACATTTTAATGATTGATGCACTTTTGGACTCAACAGGTTGCTTTTTTACATGAACATATGAGTCGAGGTGAAAGTGAGGAGTCTAGCATGAGAAATGAGAAGAGTGAAACGAGTGAGACAGGTCATGGGAGAGCCACTGTAGTGTTTACACAGAAACACTGAGACACAACGCCAAAATTCCTCTTTTTTTCCCCCCTTTCTCACACTGGAAACACACACAGATCTGTTTAATCTCATTCTGTTGTTTCTTTCTCTCAGTAATGTGTCTGATTCACTCACAAATCATCCATCAGAAACAAGTGAGTGTGTGTAAGGAGATGACATTAACCAAGACACACACACACACACACACACACACACACACACACACACACACACACACACACACACACACACACACACACACACACACACACGCACACAAGTTCAGACACAGAAAAACCCCAGCATTGGACGAATTGTGGGATGAAAAAATGCAGACGAGTATTTGGAGAAGTGTGTGAAGACGTTCCAGTGTGACACAGACACTTCATCATTTTATTCTACTGTATGTGTGTGTGTGTGTGTGTGTATGTGCGCGCATGTGTGTGAGGAGGAGGAGGAATCTGATTTATGAAGTGTATTAAAGCTAGAAGCTGATGATGATTAGTGCTTAAAAATATCTGCTTAAATTTGCCATATGACAAAAAAATATTTCTTTCTTTCTTTCTTTCTTTCTTTCTTTCTTTCTTTCTTTCTTTCTTTCTTTCTTGTCTGTCTGTCTGTCTGTCTTTAGTCTCAGTGACTATAATGCATTTCCAGTGTGTGTTATAGTCCGAGGGAGTATGTTACAGTGTTAACAAGTGTGATACAGTCGGAATGAGTATCTTGCTATTTAATTGAGCGTGTTACATCATGAGAAATTGTGTTACAGTTTCAATTAGTGTCTTACTGCATGAATGGGTGTGTTACTGTCTGAGTGAGGGTATCACATTATTAGAGAGTGTGTCTATACAGTACAGTGAGTGTATGTGGTAACACCTGAGCAAGTGTGTTACAGTCAGTGCCATGAGTGAGTGTTTCTATCTTTCACCTCTCGCCACTGCCATCGTCAGGGGTCTAAAGTTTCGTCTGTCCCATTTTACCGAGACTGTCCTGGATCACCCGGGACATTTGATCACATCTCACACACACACACACACACACACACACACACACACACACACACACACACACACACACACACACACACACACACACACACACACACACAGGAATGTCAAGAGAAATGAGAAAGAAAAAAGAAAGAAAGAAAAAAAAGAAAGATGAAGACAGAGAGAGAGAAAGAGACAGAGAGGAGTTGTTACTTATATAACTATAATTAAACTACAATTATAATTTTGTGAGTGTAAAACAAGATGTACATTCTCTTAGTATATACATAATATAGATAGATAGATAGATAGATAGATAGATAGATAGATAGATAGATAGATAGATAGATAGGTCTTTTCTTTCCGCAGTCATATATTAGTGTACAGAATGTTTCAGGAGGAACTGACACTCTTATCTCATGTTCTCATCTTTTAAATTCGCTCTCTTGTTTCTTTGTGCTGGCTTCAGAAACACTGCAATAAAAGAGCTTTTAACCCCAAAACCCCATTCCACCTGGACCAGAGCTCCATAAACCTTAAACGAGTAGAGAGAGAGCGAGAGAGAGCGAGAGCGAGAGAGAGAGAGAGAGAGAGAGACGGGGGGGGGGGGGGGCGG
>JAAGKR010004649.1:0-58704 GCA_011419295.1 Clarias macrocephalus
TTTTTTTTCCAGTTTGATTATTCTTCAGCAAAACAGTTAAAGTGCATGTAACAAATGCATGTGCAAATGACATTGAATAGAATCAGATGTTACTCCACTCTGTGTGAGGGTACAGGCTTATACAGTATGTGATTTTAGCATAATAATGTTTTTTTTGCTAACTTAAGCATGCTGCCCTGGAGATGATATTAATGACAGCTCTGTTTCAGTTCAAACAACATATTCCATAATATTTATGATTACATCAATACCATAGCTGTATCTTCAGCAGTTAAAGCAGAGGTTCTTAAACATTTTACAGCAAAGGACTCCTTCGACTGTAAAACAAACACCTCTGCATACATTTACTTATAGTGCATCTCTAAAAATTACAATATCATGCATTTTTATCCATAGTTTTAAAATGGAAATGCATACATGTGAAAAAGCATACCGATACACTGGAAAAACATACAAATAAACATGGAAAAAAAAAACATACCGATACACTGGAAAAACATACAAATAAACATGGAAAAAAAAAACATACCGATACACTGGAAAAACATATAAATAAACATGGAAAAAAAAACATACCGATACACTGGAAAAACATACAAACGCACTGGGAAAAACATACCATTACATGGGAAAAATAATACCTAAAAATACCTAAAATAATAATCTGCTTTACAGATTAGCACTGCTTTTTGCAACGTGGATGAGTTAGGGAACATGTACACATTGTAGCACCAGCACATTAATGCAAATTCAATCAGCGTAACTGTGTGGAGCTGTTCGCGCGTGTGCAGTATAACAATGCTTTTGGAGTTTGTGTAAATTAGAATATGAACTTGTGCAATATTTAAAACAATTAATAATAAAATCTCAGAAATGTAAATCCCAAATAAATCTTATTTAAAACTTGTGCCTTCACTGTTACCTGTTTTTTTTTTTTTTTGTTTGTTTGTTTGTATCATTACAACAGTCCCGTTTCAATCAGCGTTTAAATTATATAGCTTTTTTTATTTTTACAATAATAATATTGATAGCAACCAGTTTTTAAATTTTCATACTACTGGGCGTCACCTTTTTTCAGTTTTTTGAGCTTTTTGGAGAACACGTGGGTTTCTTCATCAAGAACAAAAACGGAACTAAATTCCGACCCGCTATAATGGATAATATTTAGCTTGATCAGTGTGTAGAGTGCAGGACGTTTAGACATTTTTCCTGTCATTTGTGATAATTTTACTTGTGATAGGTGTGTGTTAGTTAGCACCCTGACGGAGAAGAAATCAGCATTAGAGGAGCGCATCCAGACTTTAGAGAGGGTTAGAGAGCGCGAGAGCAGCGTTATTCCCGTAGCGGAAAGTCTGGGTGCCACAGGTGGAGATAACCAGCCCCTGACTCCGGCAGTGACTCTGTGGCATTCTCATTCAGCCAAAGCTAACGCTAAGGCTAGCCCACCGGAGCACACCTCTTCTGCGCTTCACAACAGGTTTGGTCTCCTCAGCGATGGACCCGCTGAGAAACCTGAAAGAGCTCTGGTTATAGGAGACGCTACACTGAGACACATGAAATTAGCCAGGCCTTTAGGGGCGCCAGCGGCAGTGGTCAGGTGTATCCCGGGAGCCAGAGCACCGGACATAGCAGGTAATCTTAGGGCTCTAGGACAGCATAGGTTCTCCAAGATAGTGGTACTTGCTGGAGCTAACGATATACGCCTTCGTCAGTCAGAGGTTAGTAAGCATAACTTTACAGAGGTGTTTAAACTAGCGAAGGCGATGTCCGAAGAAGTAGCTTGCTCTGGTCCCATCCCAATGAGACGTGGCGACATAGCTTACAGCAGGTTATGGTCACTGAACCGCTGGATGTCCAGGTGGTGCTCCGAAAATAATGTGGTCTTTACGGATATTGGAAGAACTTTGAGGGCAAAGCTGGCCTGTTAGGGCGGGACGGTGTCCATCCCACTCGGGAAGGTGCTGCTCTCATTTCTTGCAGTATAGTCTCAGAAGAGGCCTAGTTAATCTGTGACAATCCAGAGCCCAGGCCAGGGAGCAGACAGACAGGCTAAACCAACCGTCTGCTAGCTGCATAGAGTCGTCACTCAGGGTTCATCATATTGAGACTGTGTCTGTTCCTCGAGCTAAACACAAATTTAGAAAGACTCATAAAGTCTGTTTTAAAAATGTAATTAACACTGTTATGATTTCTGAGTCTCTGTTGTTGGATATCTCTCTGCTGTTGGACTATCTGTGCCTATGTCTATGTTGTATGTAGTGTCTATTCTAGGTGGGTGTGGCCTGTTAATCAGCTTGAGTGCAGGATTGGTTCAAGTCTGCATCCTATGCTGATATAAGGACCGCTCCAAAAACACTCAGCTTTTGCCATTTTGAGCCTCGGTAAATTTGATCTGTTGTGTGCTAAATTTGAGATTTTGATTGACTGTTGTATGTTCCGTCGTTTTTTATTTTGAGTTTTGTGCCAGAGAGAAAGAAAGAGTAAATGTTGTAATCTTTGTAGTAGTGTTTTGTTGTCTTTGTAAATCTTTGAATGGATTGACTACTCGGTTTACTTGATCTTTTGCGTGTTTGACTATGGTGTGGATTCTGATTTGGTTGCATGTAAACATCAACTTTTTGTAAATTTGTAGATAACGTGACACAAGGGAAGTAGGGGGTGAGACGCCATTTCTTTTTCACATATCTTTTTTCGCTGTTTTTGATTCAGGAAGGTAGGTAAGTACATTTGTATTTTGTTTTCTAAACTTTAATTTCAGGTTACTTAGGTTTAACTCCAAGTCTATTTTGTTTATTGTTTTGGCCTTGTCTACCTCTGAAGAAAACCCAGTGTAGAACAAAAATAAACTATTGAACTATCTCTCTGGTGTAAGCTCATTCAGTTCTCTTTTTCTGTTACGGCTAACCCCTAGAGGTCGTAACAGAAATTGGGGGCTCGTCTAAAGGACCAATTTGGATTCTTCTCGTTGCGTTAACTTCACAAGATTGGCTTTGTGTACATTTGTTTGCCTAGTGGTTTTCACTTTGAGGTGGAGGGAATTAGAAATGGCTTCTAAATTTGAATTAGATATGTTTGCGATTCAACCATCAGTACATCAGTTAAATATGTGCCGAAAAGAGGATTTATTGGCGATTGCAGATTTATACTGCATCCAGGTTACTCGTGGTGCTTGGAAACAAGAAATTAAGGAAGTGGTTTACAGGCATTTAGTGGAACGGGGAACTTTGCCGATGGAAGGTAAGGCAGGTGTTGCAATTCAAATGTTGGCTTCCGTAGGCGAGGGGGCAGAGTTACCCAAACCTGGGGAACTGACTAGCATAGATCCTGCTAACATTCCTTCTCAGAGTGACCCTTTGCTGGCGATCAGACTGAAAGAGCTGGAGCTAGAATCAAAGCCAACTGTTGCAGGTGCGCACAGTTGAACTTGAAACCCAGCGAGCGATCAGGCTCAAGGAGCTGGACTTGGAGCTGGTGGCTAAACAACTTGCTCAACCCTCAGTTCCTGCAGAACCCAGCATGGGCGTACCTGTATCACCGCCTGTTAATATGTCTACTCCGAGCCCTACTCCGGCACGCGCTTTACAAGTAAGTGAACCTGAATGTGATATTAGCAGACAAATTGCGTTAGTTCCGATGTTTCGTGAAGTTGACACCTATTTTCCTGTTTTCGAACGCATCGCGGCTACTTTGAAATGGCCACGAATTATTTGGCCTCTTTTGTTACTGTCATGCACACTCACTCCGCGACCGGCATGAGGACACGGAAGTAAGACGGTCGCGCTTTCAGGAACGCATAAAAGGAAACAAGATGGTGCGTCACATCGCTCAGTCATTGAGTTCAATTCATGCCTTCGCCGATGCGTTACCGCTTCTCACGTGAGTACTCACCAATTCGGTTTGCTTCCTCGATTGAGTGTGTCGCTAGAACGCGGGTTTATTTGTGTAAATCCTTGCTCTTCGTGTAAGAGAGTTCTGAGATTAAACGCGTGGTTATTCTGCCTGCTCGCGCTACTTCCGCGTTTGGGTCTACCGTCCACGCAACATGGGCTACCTGCTAAGGTTTTTGTCTTCTCCCCTCAGTCGCTCGTGACAGTAGCGGAGCAACTATGCTTATATACATAGAAATAGCATACATGAACTGTATCAGTCAGGATTTAGGCCTCATCACAGCACAGAGACAGCATTTGTTAAAGTAATAAATGACCTCCTATTGCCCTCTGAACAGGGTTGCATAACAATGCTTGTGTTACTCGCCCTCAGTGCAGCTTTTGACACCATTGATCATAGTATTCTCCTTCACAGATTAGAAAATGTAGTAGTAATTAAGGAAACAGCCCTCTCCTGGCTTAGATCCTACGTAACTGATCATTATCAGTATGTAGATTTAAATGGTGATTATTCTACATGTTCTCTAGTGGAGTTTGGTGATCCACAGGGTTCATTTTTAGGCCCACTGCTTTTTTCCCTTTACATGCTTTCTTTGGGCAACATAATCCGTAAGCATGATATTAGTTTTCATTGTTATGCTGATGACACACAGTTATACAGCTAAGTAAAACCAGATGAGAAAAACCAGCTTGCTAAAGTTAAGCAATGCGTGAAGGATATAAGAGACTGGATTTTAATTAACTTCCTTCTGCTTAATCCTGATTAGATAGAAGTTCGTCGCAGAGCAATTACCACCATGTAATAATCAGTACATTCTCCCTTGAGGTTTTATTTATTTATGAGCATGTATTTAAACTTAGAAAAAATAAACATGTCTCACATAATCATAAAATAGCTGTAGGGATAAAAAGGCTACACTAAAATGAGCTATCAATAAATCACCTTCCGGAATGTCTAAAAGCCTCTCCTAGCCTCGTAGCGCTAACCTTATCTCATCTGTGACAGAAAGCAGTGTCTGTGAAACGGAGCAGCAAGAAACTTAACCCAATCAGGCAAAGGAAGCCGTTACGCCGGGACCCACGTCAGCACCAGATGGCTATGGTTAACCTTGACTACAGTGTAAATCTGCAATCAGATAAACAAAGGAGACAGTTTTACATCTTCTAGTGGGGGAAAACCCATACCACTGGCACTCTGCACTCTGCATACTCTGCCTTCCATCAGGAACAAAGAGACTATATGTTCATAACAATCATTTAAAGTGTGCAAGTAGGGCAAATATATACAATGTATATGCTTATATTGTATGATTTATGTTTGTGTGTTATGTTTGACATGCTCATCAGAATCTACTAAGTGTAATCAGCATTTATAAACCCCCTTTCTGTAAATGAAGGTAGTAAATACCAGGCTCTTACCATGTCGGGCAGGATGGGAGTACCCAAAGGCAGACTCAACACACAAAAATGAAAATTTGAATAGTTTTAATGATGAAAACACTGAGTATCTGGAAAGAGAAGCTTGAGCAGTGGGCCTTCCAGTCAGGACCCACTGATCTAGAAGAGCCTCCTATTTATTAATACATAATTAAATATTACAACCTGCTGTTATTCATAACCTGTAGAGAGTAGCCTTGCCCATCCAGCAATCATTCTGTTTTACATAACAATATATTTTATTTATTCTATTCTGGGTATAATTTTAACTTGGTCTCCTGTACTGTATGTCCTTATTAATGCTGTCATTTTTATATTATCTCAAGTAGAATCATCTTACCTAGTTTTAATATTGTCCTGAGTTATCAGCCTATCTTGTACAAATGCCCCACCTTTCTCAACAAGTGCAATCCTTTTGAAAAAAAAAATAATACAGATAATTTATTATAGATTATATAAAGACATCTCATAAAGGCACACATGGCTCATACAATGAGGCAGGTAGGGCATTATTTACAATACAACGTGGCCCAAAGGACTGGGTCCAAAAAGCAAATGCTCAAATTGATGGACTGTGACTGAATACAAGAACACGGAACATTTCTCAATGTTGTAGAACAAGTTCCATGCAGAGGTGATTTACTGCTTTAGTGTTGTGATTTGTTCTGGGCTGATTTAGAAAAAATACTGACCTCAGATGACTCCAAATGATGAGTGGTGTTACCTCTGATTCAATTCCATCTTCTGTTTTGAGTTTAAAAGCCACCTTGAGCTAAAAAGAAAAAAAATGACATAAAAAGAAAAATATACATTTACATATAAAAATGCCCATGAATACAAACAGTTTTTTGCCAAAATGTTTAACAACCGTTATCTTTATGATGATTTTTTTCAAGGGTTGTAAATAGTGGTTCTTAGAGATACCTTGGCTTTAGCTTTTTTATTGAACATAAACTTACAGTGGTGCAGTGGTTAGCACTGTTGCCTTGCACCTCCAGGGTCCAGGTTTGATTATCGTTTCTGTGTGCATGGAATTTGCATGCTTTCCCCGTGCTTGGTTTCCTCCCACAGTCCTAAATCCTGCAGATTAGGCTAATTGGCGTTACCAAATTGACCCTAATGTGTGAATGAGTGTGTGTGTATGTGTGTATGTCCTGCGATAGATTGGCACCCTGTCTGGGGTCTACCCCGCCTCATGCCCTAAGTCTCCTGGGATAGGCTCCAGACCCCCTGCAACCCTGAAAACAGGATAAAGCGGTATAGACGATGAGTGAGTGAGTGATACATAAACTTGATAAACTTTGATGCGCATGAAAGTTCAATAACAATAATCAGCAGTTTCTGAAATACTCAAAGTCTCCGTTTGGATGTTAACTGCTAAACATTAAATTCTACTCAGTTTATTAAAGTGGCTGAGGTTATTTTTTTCCCTTTTTGTATTCTTCCCATATTATACGTATGCATAAAATGAGTGTTTGCGCAAATTCTTTTATATGTTACCACACCTAAAAGTTATTTATATACTGCACTTGACATTTATCAAAAGATTAAGTAAACGTGAAAAATCACACAAATTGCGCGCATGATGAATTAACTATTGACACGTCACATGTAAGATGCCAAATGCGTACATGCAGTGTTACCCCTCAGATTTGATTGGCTCCAGATTCAGTCATCAAGGATGATATAATGCGGCTTGACCTGAATCTCTGCAAGACAAGTGCAAATCTGGTATGTACCATTACTTTACTTATAGAACTAAATGATTGATAATAATGCCTGAGAATTGTGCACATTATCTAGGTTGTTTTAAAAATTTAATATTTTCCTTTTTTGTAGTTATCCACCAAACCGTAGCAGGCTTTCCCACAGGTCTAAAGATGAAAGCAGCTACACTACCAGTCAAAAGTTTGTGCGCACCTTCTAATTCCATGGTCTTTTCTGATTTCTATTTCTTTCTACATTATAAAACAATACTGAAGACGTCCAAAATATGCAATAATCTCCTTTGAACAGTTGATATTGAGATGTGTCTGCTACTCTGTAAAGCCCTTATAATGGCACTTATCTGAGGTGATGTTTGTTAATTGGTGCTTTCTGAGGCTGGTAACTCTAAATGAGCTTCTCCTCTGCAGCAGGTCAGGTCCAGTGCTGTCCGATTGGAACCATGTGCAGTGATGTTAAAGGAATCCAAGACTGCAACAAAATTCCACCTGGCACCTGTAATATCTATGGTGATACTCATTACAAAACGTTTGACAACGGCACCTATGAATTCCAGGGCACTTGCACTTACACTGTCGCTCAGGGCTGCCACCTGGATAGAACAAACCTCACTCCATTTTCAGTCAGGGTAGAGAATGAGAGATGGTATGAAATACAACAAACGCCAAATGTTACTATGGCCAAGGTGGTTATTGCGGAGGTGTCTAACATGACTATAATTCTGCGAAGAAATCAGATACACCAGGTCCTGGTTAGTAAAATTTTCATTACATTTGTTTTATATATAATATCTTAATAAGATTTAAAAAAAACCTTGTAAACCATCCTGTATTAAACTGAGATTTGTGAGCATGGATTTAGAAGATCTCATTAGTGAGATCAGGCACTGATGTTGGGTAAGAAGACCTGGGGGCACAGTTGGTGTTCTGGTTCATCCCAAAAGTTTTTAATTTTAGTCACTCACTAAACTAGTCAGGGCATTCACTAGTCTGGGCACTTGAGCTCTTATAGTCCAGTCATTGTAAACCATAGCTTCATGGAGCTCACTTTGTGCATACTAGACCAGTTTTGGGCTTCTTAGTTCCAGTAAAGGGAAATTGTAATTCTACAGCATACAGACATTCTACACAATTATGTACATCCAACATTGTGGCAACAGTTTAGGGAAAAAAACATTTGGTCAAGTGTCCTCATTCTCTATATTTGACTACACAGTATTCATTTACTACTTTCTCAAGCGTTTAGCTCTAGAAGTTTAAATAACTGTAATGTAATGTATGAGTAGATAATGGTGTATTTCCACTGGCATTTCCAGATTAATGACGTCTTATCCAACATCCTTTTAAATCTCAATGATGGTGAAGTCATTATTCAGCAGGAGGGCGATTTTAATGTGATCCTTACCAACTTTGGTCTAAGAGTGGCCTATGACATAGTTTATCACGTTATTATCACAGTCCCTGGCACATACACAGAAAGACCTGTGGCATGTGTGGAAACTTTAACGGTAATATGAACGATGAGTTGCTGTTGCCAAACGGGAAAGAAACCAAAGATTTTTCAACATTTGGAGCGGCTTGGAAAGTGGCCGTCCCTGGAGTTGTGTGTGACGATGGCTGCAGCGGTGATTTCTGTCCAAAATGCCCTCAAAATGAAAAACATGTATTTGAGAAGGACTGCAGTATTATTACCGACCCTAACGGTCCATTTGCTGCATGTCACAAAGTAATCGTCCCCGACTCCTACTACAGAGATTGTGTTTATGATGTCTGCATGACTGAGGGAGATGAACATATGCTGTGCCATAGCATCTCTGCATACATGACTGACTGCCAGAACTTTGGCGTCCCGATTAAAAACTGGAGAACCTCAACATTCTGCCGTGAGTGCAACATTCTTTTTGATATTATATTTTCAGTTGTATTCCACATTCTGTTGATAAAGGATGTGTCTCCTCTTCTGCAGCCTTATCATGTCCCCCAAACACTGTCTATGAAATCTGTGCAAAGGCATGTAATGCACCTTGTCCTGTCCTTACTGGTGTAATGGAGTGTAATGTCCAGACCTGTCTTAAAGGCTGCATGTGTAAACCTGGATTCTTTAACAATGGGACTGGATGCGTTACAGCACATCAGTGTGGCTGCTATGACAAAGGACACACCTATAAGGTAAGATGCAGATACAACTCTTACCTCTTTATCTTTTTTATTTGTAATATACTTAAAACAATTATGACATTAATAAAGGGAAGTAGGCACAATGCAATGCAATTTTATTTACCAACACTTTTACATTTGTAGCTCCATGAGACCGCCAGAGAATTGCCAAAAATGCTTGACCTGTCTTCCAACTGGCAAAATACAATGGCAAATCATGAGTTGTGAAAGTAGTGAAGTCTGCACCACTAAGAATGGTGTTCGTGGATGCTACCCAAGGCAGTGCATGGTGGAGGCTTGTGGTTCCTTTAGCCTTTTTAGTGGAGAAACCTGAAACATCATGTCTATAGGAGCCTACGAGTTGGTGAAAGCCTGTGATGGTGCTCTTGAAGAAGAATGGCTCCGAGTGGTGGTGGCATTGGGAAGCCAGAACAGTGTTGTGGCTGTGTATGTCTACTTTGAAGAAGTGTTCATTATTGTCACCAATAAGCAGTCTACTTGGGTAGGTTTCCTAGATAAAATTATAATTTTTACTTTTACATCCTTTTTTTTTAAACATGCTCCTAAATAGACTGTAGAAATATCTTTATTTCTACACTGATTTTTTTTTTACAATCTGCAAATAATATGATATAATTATGGCTCATGAAAAAAACATTTTATGCACATGATAATTTACCAAGATTTATTTTATTTTATATATATTTTGTCATAAAAAAATTAAGCAAGTAATGTGAGCACAATATTTACTGATACATACAAGGAAGTGAATGAAAAAAAATAACACTGAACAAAAAAATTTGGAAGATGTAAAGTTCTTCCTGAACTAAAAATGGGAAAATAAATGGTGCAAATGAAAAAAAAAATTTTTTTTTCTTTCACAAATAACTATGCATATTTTTATGCTTTGTAAAATATCCTTCAGGGTACTCATAATTGGTATTAATATTTCCAACAAATCTTTTATGAAACATTAAATATCTTAAAAAATATTTGTTTTTCAGATCAATGGAAAGCTTCTCACTCTGCCACAGAATCTAAAGAATGAAGTAATGGTTGAGTTGGTTGAAGATTCACTGACTGTTGAAAAGAAGGGTATCCTGAGAGTGTCTTTCAGTCTTTCACTTGGCCTAACCGTGGGTGTGAGTGATGGCATGGCGCCAAAGGTGTGTGGAGCCTGTGGAAGTGACGAAAAATATGTGTTGTATAGCCTCAAAGTGTTCAAGAATTCATGGCCAAATGGAGAGCACTTGACTTTCCAAATTCTCTTCGTTAAATGTGCTTTTGTTATAATGACAATGAGTCACATAAAGCTAATGACATTTTGTGTAATCTATAGTCAAAGCCCTTTTTAGTACTAATTGTCTTCGTACAGCCCATCTACACATTTAGTGTCACTACACTGTATGTTTCAAATAATAATATGTAGTGTGAACAAGGCCTTATATATTAAGCTTCATTTAAATTATTTTGTTTAAATGTAATCCTTTACAGATAATAATGCAATCTTTACATAATTTAAGAAGTGAGACAAATAGTAATATTTTAGCAAAAATTAGAATTCAAATCCATAAGATTTTGCACAACTTTACTTATTGCTTTTGTTCTCTTATGTTATGCCATATTTGCATTATATTCGCAAATAAAGCCTTCCTCCTTTCGCATGCATGACCCTGCATTTCTCATTCTAGTCTTTGCAATGTTATTCTGGTGACCTAATAAATAAAGAAAGCATGTTGAAAAAGCTAACAATTAATGCAAGATTTTGTTTAAAGGACTGGCATGCATTTACATATATCTTGCAAACCCTTTTATGTACTGTTCCAGCCTGTGCTTAAGTTTTATTATTTTTTTAAATGAGAGGAAAGAAAGACAAATTAAACAATATGATGTCTTCACAAAGGCATAATCTAGGTTTGTCTACTATTACTGGTAATTATAATTAAAAAGAGTAGGATGCAGTGGCTTTGTATACAAAATCTATTATTATTATTATTAGTAGTAGTAGTAGTAGTAGTAGTAATCAGTGCAAAATAACAAAATAATAATAAATAGATAAACGAATTGATTAATTAATTAATTAATTAATTAATTAATAGGGCAATGATTAAGACTCATATACATTATCATTAGTATATCTAGTATTTAAATAAAAACATTGATTGAGCAAGAATGTTAGAAGATTAGATTTAGTCCAAATTTTCAAACTATGTCCTAGTAGCATGAAAAACTTTAATAACTGTAGTAAAAATAAGTGTTCCATTAAACAACCTGCAACAATGATCTACAATGGACCCTACGGTCTTCATCATTATTATTTTTAAATATTTATTTCACTTCATCATTTATCAATGATTATTATATGCAAAATCACATCCAAATCATGGTTCAATATGTAAAAAAAAATAAACAATGACTATTTCTTTTATGAGTAAATAAATAACCAAATAAGAAATTTGAATTATATCCATAGCAGGTTATTTGGGATTACTTTTATAATTAACAATCAGCTACTTAACTGATCTAGAAGAGCCTGCTGTTTATTAATACATAATTTAATAATATTTAATATTGATAACCTGCTGTTATTCATAACCTGTAGACAGTATTTCTGTGCATAGAGCAATCATTCCATGTTAAATAAGAATATCAATTATTTGATCATTTCTATTCTATGTATTATTTTATTTACATTGCATCCTGTATGTCCTTATTACTGCTGGTATTTTTATATTATCTCAAGTAGAATCCTCTTACCCAGTTATAATATTGTTATAATATTGTAACTTGTTGAGTTATCAGCCCTTATCATCCTACACAAATGCCCCACCTTTCCCAACAAGTGCAATTAAATCTATTTATGGTAAAAATAGCACTACAGACAATGTATTAGAGATTACATATAGACATCTCATGAAGTAGTTCAGAATTCAATTAAAACTTGGATTAAAGGCATGAGACCCAAAAGCTAGATTCATGATTCTTGAGATTCCTTGAAGGCACAAAATAATCCGGCGAGAAATGATGGTCAACAGCAGTCTTTTAAAACTAGAGGCTGATAGATAAATTGGAGACAGGTGTGTAAGCAGCGAATGAACCTGAGGCTGCTTGAAAAGCAGGAGCGGAATCTATGTGATTAGTGTCCTGTTTAATATCTCTGGGCTAGAGTGTGACGTGTAAGATCAAAGACTAAAAGTCAAAGTCAATTAATTGTAATAAATGGATAAAATGTAAATTATTAAATACAATCATTCCTAATCACTTTTATGATTGAAAATCAATAGACATTTAGTTTCTTTTTTGGGATACAAATAATATTCTAAAATGTATTTAAATTTAATTTGGCACAAACATAGTTTTTGAAATTTGTATGCATTTCAAATAAAAAGCTAAGTTAGAAAATAATTATAAAACTTGAAAGACAGGATTTTTTTTAAATAACGGGTGTAAAAGAGCAGGAAAAATATTAAAATCTATAATAATTTTGTTAACATTGTATGCTTTACTGTATGTCCTTATTAATGCTATCATTTTTATATTATCTCAAGTAGAATAATCTTACCTAGTTTTAATATTGTCCTGAGTTATCAGCCTATCTTATACAAATGCCACACCATTCTTAACAATGTAAATCAAATCTACTTGAGAAAAAATAACACTACAGACAATTTATTATAGATTACATAAAGAGATCTCATAAAGGCACACATGGCTCATACAATGAGACAGGTAGGGCATTATTTACAGTACAGCGCGGCCCAAAAGTCTGGGTCCATTAAGCAAATGCTCAAATTGATGGTCTCTGACTGAATAAAAGAACACTGAACATTTCTCAATGTTTTAGAACAACAAGTTTCATGCAGAGGTGATTTACTGTTTTAGTGCTGTGGTTGTTCTTAGCTGATTTAGAAACAGTACTGACCTCGGATGACTCCAAATGGAAAAGTTGAGTGGTGTTTCTTCTGATTCAATTCTGCTTATTTTTTTATTTTATTTTAAATATAATAACAGCGATGAAGGGGTGTAAAGAGTGGTTCTTAGAAATATTTGGATTTCTTTCACTATTATACACAAACTTGGTAAACTTTGACGTGCATGAAAAATCAGTAACAATAATCAGCAGTTTCTAAAATACTCAAAGTCGCCATTTGGATGTTACCTGCTAGACAATTAATTCTACTCAGTCTATTAAGGTGGCTGAGGTTATTTATCTTCCTTTTTATATATATCATAAGTATTGATAAAATAAGTGTGTGCACATGTCTTTTTATATGCAACCACACCTAAAAGTTATTTATATACTGCACTCGGCATTTATCAAAAGATTAAGTTAGTAAACGTGAAAACTCAGTCTTCACAGAAGTAAGGCATGTGATGAATTAACTACTGACACGTCACATGTAAGATGCCAAATGTGTACATGCAGTGTTACTCCTCAGATTTGATTGGCTCCTGATTCAGTCGTCCAGGATGATATAAGGCAGCTTGACCTGAATCTCAACCAATTGCAATACAAGAGCAAATCTGGTATGTACCATAACTTTAGTTACAGAACTAAATGATTGATAATAATGTCTGAGAATTGTGCAAAGTAGTCAGTTTGTTTTAAAAATCTGTGATATTTTCCTTTTTTGTAGTTTGCCACCAAGCCGTAGCAGACCGTTCGCACAGGTCTAAAGATGAAAGCATCTCTTTGTGCCATCGCTTTCCTGCTGGTCTTTGGTAAGTTCTAATGAAAAAAAAAAATTTTTTTTAATTAAGATTTTAATTTCTTTCTACATTATAAAACACTACTGAAATATGCAATAATCTTTTTTTGAACAGTTGATATTGAGATGTGTCTGCTACTTATGCTTTATAAAGCCTTTATAATGGCACTTATTTGAGATGATGTTTGTTAATTGGTCTTTTCTGAGGCTGGTAACTCTAAATGAGCTTCTCCTCTGCAGCAGGTCAGATCCAATGCTGTCCAATTGGAACCACATGCAATGATGTTAAAGAAACCCAGGACTGCAACAAAATTCCACCTAGCACCTGTAATATCTATGGCGATACTCATTACAACACCTTTGACAACGGCACCTATGAATTCCAGGGCACTTGTACTTACACTGTCGCTCAGGGATGCCACCTGGATGGCACAAACCTCACTCTGTTTTCAGTCGTGGTAGAGAATGAGAGATGGGATGAAATCCAAGAAACTCCAAATGTTACTATGGCCAAGGTGGTTGTTGTGGAGGTGTCTAACATGACTATAGTTCTGAGAAGAAATCAGCTACATCAGGTCATGGTTAGTACAATCTTCATTACATATGGTTTTTATATATAATTTCAGGAAAAAATCAATCCTGTAAACCATCCTGTATCAAACTATATCAACCCTTTATGCATCTTAAGTAACAACACATCCTTAAAACACAATATTAGACATCTTATTGAAAAGTAGTCTATAGTAGTGTCTGTCAGCTCAGACCCTGAAGTTGCATATTTTAGTGCTTTCTCATCCCACAGGACAACTGATTTAATTAAACAATTAAAAACCTTTTGTTAATTTAAGTTTGTGTGGTAGAGAAGAGAAAAGGAGACAAGAGACCTCTGGGCTAAGGTTGAGAACAACTGCTTTATCATGAGTAAAATCATGATTTTTAACAATTAAACAACACTGGAATATAAGCATTTGTACAATTGTAGACAATTAATGGGCAAAAGTTTGTGGACATCTGATCGCCACACCCATATGTACTTGTTGAACACTTCATTTCCCCTTTTTGCTTATAATACCCTCCCCACGTTCGGTGGTTTTCCATTAGATTTTAAAGAATACCTGATGAGTTTTTGATCATGCAGTTAGAAGAGCATTAGTGAGATCTGACAGTGATGTTGGGTAAAAAGACCTGGGGGCACAGTTGGTGTTCTGGTTCATGCCAAAGTTTTTAATTTCAGGCACTCTGTACAGTCAGGGCACTTGAGCTCTTCCAGTCCCACCATTGTATTCCATAGCTTCATTGAGCTCACTTCTTAGTTCCAGTAAAGGGAAATTGTAATTCTACAGCATACAAACATTCTACACAATTATGTACCTCCAACTCTGTGCGAACAGTTTAGGGAAAAAACACATATTGGTATATTGGTCAAGTTTCCTGATTCTCTATATTGGACTACACAGAATCCAATTACTACTTTCTCACGCGTTAAAAAAAACTGTAATGTAATGTATGAGTAGATAATGATGTATTTCCCCTGGCATTTCCAGATTAATGGCATCCTAACCAACATCCCTGTAAATCTCAATGAAGGTGAAGTGATTATTCAGCAGGAAGGTGATTTTAATGTGATCCTTACCAACTTTGGTCTAAGAGTTGCCTACGATATGGTTTATCATGTTATCATCACAGTCCCTGGCACGTATGCAGGAAAGACCTGTGGCATGTGTGGAAACTTTAACGGTAATAAGAGCGATGAGTTAATGTTGCCAAATGGGAAAGAAACCACAGATTTAAAAACATTTGGAGCGGCTTGGAAAGTGGCCGTCCCTGGAGTTGTATGTGACGATGGCTGCAGCGGTGATTTCTGTCCAAAATGTCCTCAAAATGAAAAACATGTATTTGAGAAGGACTGCAGTATTATTACCGACCCTAATGGTCCATTTGCTGCATGTCACAAAGTAATCGCCCCCAACTCCTACTTCAGAGATTGTGTTTATGATGTCTGCATGACTGAGGGAGAGGAACATATGCTGTGCCACAGCATCGCTGCGTACATGAGAAACTGCCAGAACTTTGGTGTTCCAATTAAAAACTGGAGAACCTCAACATTCTGTCGTGAGTGCAACACTCATTTTATGTTATATTATATTTTATTTCTAGTTGTAAACGTATTCCCTATTCTGTTTATACTAAGGGTGTGTCGACTTTTTTTTTTTAGCTTTATCATGTCCTCCCAACACTGTCTATGAAATCTGTGCAAAGGCATGTGATACTCCTTGTCCTGGCCTTACTGGTGTAATGGAATGTAATGTCCAGACCTGTCTTGAAGGCTGCATGTGTAAACCTGGATTTTTTAACAATGGGACTGGATGCATTACAGCAGATCAGTGTGGCTGCTATGACAATGGACAGACCTATAAGGTAAATAGTTTCCAATGGATACTTTTGGAGTGGAAACAAGTGTGTGCCTAAAAATCAGTGTGGCTGTGCATACAAAAATGATGGTGATGTGCGTTACCTACAGGCTGGAGAAACCATCTGGGGTAATGATGAATGCACCAGAAAATGCACCTGCAACCCAACAAATGGTCAGGTCCAATGTGTAGACACAAGCTGTCCGATTGGAACCTCATGCAGTGTCGTTAAAGGAATCCAAGACTGCCACAAAATTCCACCTGGCACCTGTAATATCTATGGAGATCCTCATTACAACACGTTTGACAACGGCATCTATGACTTCCAGGGCACTTGTACTTACACTGCCGCTCAAGGCTGCCACCTGGAGGGAACAAAGCTCACTCCATTTTCAGTCATGGTAGAGAACGAGAGATGGAATGAAATCCAAACCACTCCGAATGTCTCTATGGCCAAGGTGGTTGTTGTGGAGGTGGATGACATGACTATAATTCTCAGAAGAAATCAGAAACATCAAGTTATGGTTAGTACAATCTTCATTACATTTGTTTTATATATAATTTCTTAATAAGATTGTAGGAAAATCAAATTTTTAAACCATCCTGTATGAAACTTATCAAATTACTATATCAGTTCTTTATGCATTTTAAATAACAACACATCTTTAAATCACAGTATTAGACAGTATTATTTTGAAGGAAAGTAGTCTACTGCAGTGTTTTATCAGCTCTGACCCTGGAGTTGCATATTTTAGTGCTTTCCCAGCCCCAGGACACCTGATTTAACTAATTAAATAATTAACAGCCTTTTGTTAATTGAGTGGGTGTGGTAGAGCAGGGAAAACACTAAACTATTCATGGCAGGGAACATCTGAACTAAGGTTCAGAATCACTGAATCATGCAGTTTGAAGAGCATTAGTGAGATGAGACACTAATGTTGGGTGCTTGACTGTGTCATCGGGTGTTTCGGGTCTCACAACATCAGACAACCTGTCTCAGGTGACCCAGCCAGGGTTGATCAAGTCCCGAATTGTGTCCTAGAAGCACCCTACTTCTATGGGTTCACAGCAAGCCTTCCAACAGCTTATGGAAGAACCACATATGGGTGTAATGCTCAAGTGTGCTCATTCTGTATATTTGACTAAACTGTATTAATTTCCTACTTTCTCAAGCTCTAGAACGTAATAAACATATTTTACAAACTTTTATTTAAGAAAAACTGCAATGTAATTTATGAGTAGATCATAATGCATTTCCGCTTGCATTTCCAGATTAATGGCATCCTAACCAACATCCCTGTAAATATCAATGAAGGTGAAGTCATTATTCAGCAGGAAGGCGATTTTAATGTGATCCTTACCAACTTTGGTCTAAGAGTTGCCTACAATATGGTTTATCATGTTATCATCACAGTCCCTGGCACGTACGCAGGAAAGACCTGTGGCATGTGTGGAAACTTTAACGGTAATAAGAACGATGATTTGCTGTTGCCAAATGGAAAAGAAACCAAAGATTTAAAAACATTTGGAGCGGCTTGGAAAGTGGCCGTCCCTGGAGTTGTGTGTGATGATGGCTGCAGCGGTGATTTCTGTCCAAAGTGCCCTCAAAATGAAAAACATGTATTTGAGAAGGACTGCAGTATTATTACCGACCCTAACGGTCCATTTGCTGCATGTCACAAAGTAATCGCCCCCGACTCCTACTTCAGAGATTGTGTTTATGATGTCTGCATTACTGAGGGAGATGAACATATGCTGTGCCACAGCATCGCTGCGTACATGAGAAACTGCCAGAACTTTGGTGTCCCGGTTAAAAACTGGAGAACCTCAACATTCTGTCGTGAGTGCAATACTCATTTTATGTTGTATTATATTTTATTTTCAGTTGTAAAAGTATTCCCTATTCTGTTGATACTAAGGATGTGTCTACTTTTTTCAGCCTTATCATGTCCCCCAAACACTGTCTACGAAATCTGTGCAAAGGCATGTGATGCACCTTGTCCTGGCCTTACTGGTGTATTTGAGTGTAATATCCAGACCTGTCTTGAAGCCTGCACGTGTAAACCTGGATTCTTTAACAATGGGACTGGATGCGTTACAGCAGATCAGTGTGGCTGCTATGACAGAGGACACACCTATAAGGTAAATAAAATACAACTATTACATCAATAATTGCAAGTAGGCACAATGCAATGCAATTTAAGTTACCAACACGTTTACATTTGTAGCTCCATGAGACCGTCGTCACAGAGAACTGTCAAGAACGCTTGACCTGTCTTCCAACTGGCAAAATACAATGGCAAAACATGAGTTGTGAAAGTAGTGAAGTCTGCACCACTAAGAATGGTGTTCGTGGATGCTACCCAAAGCAGTGCATGGTGGAGGCTGGCGGCTCCTTTAGCCTTTTTAGTGGAGAAACCTGGAACATCACGTCTATAGGAGCCTACGAGTTGGTGAAAGCCTGTGATGGTGCTCTTGAAGAAGAATGGTTCCGAGTGGTGGTGGCATTGGGAAGCCAGAACAGTGTTGTGGCTGTGTATGTCTACTTTGAAGAAGTCTTCATTACTGTCACCAACAAGCATTCCACTTGGGTAGGTTTCCTAGATGAAATTATAATTTTTGCTTATACAGCCTTCTATTTAATGTGCTCCTAATCAAACTGTTAAACTCTCACTCACTCCCTCACTCACTCCCTCACTCACTCCCTCACTCACTCACTCATCATCTTTACCGTTTTATCGTGTATTCAGGGTTGCAGGGGGCTCTGGAGCCTATCCCAGGAGGCTTAGGGCACGAGGTGGGGTACACCCTGGACAGGGTACCAATCCATCATAGGGCACACACACATACACTCACTCACATTATTAGCCTTATTTGCATGTCTTTAGACTGTGGGAAGAAAACGGAAGTATCCGGAGAACATGCAAACTCCATGTACACAGAGACAGGAATCTAACCCGGACCCTGGAGGTGCACGGCGACAGTGCTAACCACAACACCACTGTGCCGCCAAACTGTTAAGCTATTTAATATAATTATAATCATATATAATCAATAACACATTCTATATTATAAAATAATATATAATAAATAATACATTACACATTACTAAAAATATATAAATTGTCAAGTAAAGGCAATTATACTCTCTACAAGACTCTTTGTTCTTTGCAAGTTCTCAATTTCTAAGCTTCATTTTTGTACAATCTTCAATTAATATACTGAGTAATAATAATTAATATTAATTCTTGTTAAAAGAAAAAAAAAACAAAAATTTTCTGTGCACAAGAATTCACAAATTTGCTAAATTTCTTTTTTTTTAATGTTTTTGAATTTGACAAAGTAATGTGATTTACTGATACACACAAGCAAGTGAGCAATAATTACTGAAAAAAATAACAGAAAAAATCATGTTCAAAGATGTAAAATTAAAATTTTCACACACACATTATCTTTATTTCAGGAATAAACTTCTTTTTTTTCCTTTTTTTTATTATGCATATTTTTTATGCTTTATGAAAGATCCTTCAGGGGGCTCATAATTATTCCTAATTAGTATTAATAATTCCAACAAATGTTTTTATGAAACATTAAATATTACAAATATTTCGTTTGTTTTTCAGATCAATGGAAAGCTTCTCACTCTGCCACAGAAGCTGAAGAATGAAGTGATGGTTGAGTTGGTTAAAGATTCACTCATTATTGAGAAGAAGGGTATCCTGAGAGTGTCTTTCAGTCTTTCACTTGGCCTTAAAGTGAGTGTGAGTGATGGCATGGCGCCAAAGGTGTGTGGAGTCTGTGGAAGTGACGACAAAATATTTGCTGTCCAGCCTCAAAGCGTTCAAGAATTCATGGCCAAATGGAGAGCACTTGACTTTCCAAATTCTCTTTGTTAAATGTGCTTTTGATATAATGACATGGGAATATCTGCATATTGAAATTGCTTTTTAAAAAATAAATGATGGAAATTCTAACAGTAAGGCCCTGTTTCACCTGGTATAAAGAATAAAGATGTTTTAAGTAATTCAACATCAATATAAAGGCAAACCCAACAGCATAAAATAAAAACCTCAAACAAATATATAAATTCATTGGATGGAGACTGCATGCCATTTCCAGCTTTAATGAACTTTGCAAAGTACAAAAATTAAGTTAACATTCTTAAAGCTGATTTTGCTAGTTATTGTAGCTAAATTAACAGTAAGCTCTAAACTTAGGACATTTTGTGCAATTTGTAGTCAAAGCCCTTTTTAGTGCTACAGTAATTGTCTTTGTCTTGTTCCTCGTCTATACATTTAGTGTTGTTAAACTGTATGTTTCAAATAATAATATGTGGTGTAAACAGGGCCTTATATATTAAGCTTCATTCAAATAATTTTGTTAAAAATTTTATGCTTTATAGACAATAATGCAATCTTTATATATTTCAAGAAGTGAGACAAATAGTAATCTTTTAGCAATGATTAAGATCCAAATCCATAAGATTTTGCACAATTGTACTCAGTTGTTATATTATGTTAGGTACTGATGCCATACTTTCATTATATTTCTGAATAAAGCCTTTCCCATCTTCTTCATGAGTTGCATTTCTCATTCTGATCTTTTCAATATTATTCCAGTGACATAATAAATGAAGAATGTATGTTGGAAAAATATATATATATATAATTTAATACACTACATGGCATATAGATTTAGACTTAGCTTGCAAACCCTTTTATGTACAGTGACAGCTATGACTTTGAATTCACAATAATAATAATAATAATAATAATAATAATAATAATAATAATAATAATAATAATAATTGGTGCAAAATAACCAAATATTTAATGTGTACATAAATGAAGAAATAATAAGATCATGACTAGGACTCATTATATTTAGTAATTTATATTAGTATGTGTAGCATCTAAATAACAACGCTGGTTTGACACCAGTCTTTTTTTAGATAGATAGATAGATAGATAGATAGATAGATAGATAGATAGATAGATAGATAGATAGATAGATAGATAGATAGATAGATAGATAGATAGATTCAAATTTTATTGTCACATGCACAGTAAAGAAACATGCTCCTCCAGTACAATGAAATTCTTCCTTTGCTGTCCCTCAATGAATGATGCTAAAAAAAAGTAAAAAAAAAAAAACATAAAATAAAAATAAATATAGGTATAAAAAAGGATATAAATCAAACATCGAATTAAAAGCATAAAATGTGAAAAAAAAAGTATGAAATAAGTATCAAAATATATGAAAAGAAAGAGTACATAGTGTGCAAATTATGCAAGTGTATGGTAAAGTCTGCAGTATGTTTTAGAAAAAGAAAGTCTGTAGTGTGTGTGCAACGCTGCAATGGTTTGTGGAAATGATTGTCCACAGTGAATGTCCTAAAATCTGTATCAGTAGTCAGAAACAGTAATAAGACCATGATTACACACTCCTGTCTGCTATTTAGTAGTCTGATGGCAGTGGCAAAAAATTGCTCCATAATTTGGAAGTCTGTAGATAGGTAGGTCTAGCCCAGGGACTTATGGCACAAGGCGGGGTACACCCTTGATGGGTGCCAATCTATCGCAGAGACAAATTGATTATATTCATTTATTAAATTAATAAAATTAAAGCCATGGGATGTGTTTGTGGGAATTCATGCCAGTTCAGTCAAAACAAATTTTTTGTAGGGTCAGGCACTGTTGTTGGACACGAAGGCTTGATCCACAGTTGATGTTTCATTCCATCCAAAAAGTTTTTTATTAGGGGTTTAGGTTTGGGCTATGTCTAAGTCACTGGAATTCCTTTACACCAAACTTGTGAAACCACGTCTGTAGCACCATTCAATGTAATAAATAAATAAATAAATAAAATAAAAATACAAACACAGTGGAAATCTGCAGTCTTTTAATGTAATGATACCACAAGTTACTAAATATTTGTGGGAAGTTAAAATTTCAAAAGCTGATGATTTTTACCTTCACACAAGTTTGTGATATTATTACATGAAAGGCTGTCTATTTGTATCATGTTTGTGGTATATTATATTTGTGGGCTGTTGCTATGTAAGCCAGCAATATACAACGTCTTTATGTAGAGAGTTGTAAAATAAGCTGTAAAATTGTTGCCCCAATATTGGGTGTCTAAAATGTCTTTGTATTTTAAAGTTTTAAACATAACATTTCCCTCTACTGGAATAAAGAGAGCCAAACCAAACCCCAGAGCATAATTCTTAATAATGGCACTATGCAGTCCAGTAGGTAGCATTTTCCAAACCCATGTGGCAAACTCATGTGGGAAGATAAGTCTTATGCTGAAGTTACAGTTTGGAACTTTGAAGTTAGTGATGAAGTTAGGATAAGCAAATTTGACATACTGTACTAGATGATTTAATTTCAAATTACTAGCAACTATACAGGACAGCTGATCAGGGCAGATCAGCCCTGTGAGTTCTTGAACCTATATGTGGCTAAGGTAGCATCCTAATACAGTGCCACCTCTAATGTCAGTAAACCCTACTGTACGAACCATTCTACTTGCCAATGTGTCTACTGAGACTGCATTATTATGTGCTTGACTTTATGCTCCTGGTTGCAGTGAGTGTGGCTGAAGCCTAATAAAATACAATACAGACCAAAAGTTTGGACACACCTTCTCATTCAAACAGTTTTCTTTATTGTGTTCTTTAGCCCAAACGTGTCTCTTCTGCTTGTTGCCTGTCCTTAGCAGTGGCTTCCTAGCAGATCTTCTACCATGAAGGCCTGATTCACACAGTCTCCTCTTAACAGTTGTTCTAGAGACGTGTCTGCTGCTAGAACTCTGTGTGGCATTGACCTGCTCTCTGATCTGAGCTGCTGTTAACCTGCGATTTCTGAGGCTGGTGACTCGGATGAACTTATCCTCCGCAGCAGAGGTGACTCTTGGTCTTCCTTTCCTGGGACGGTCCGCATGTGAGCCAGTTCCTTTGTAGCGCTTGATGGTTTTTGTAACTGCACTTGGGGACACTTTGAAAATTTTCCCAATTTTTCGGACCGTCTGACCTTCATTTCTTGAAGTAATGATGGCCACTTGTTTTTCTTTACTCTGCTTTTTTCTTGTCATCCTCTTTGAATGAGAAGGTGTGTCCAAACTTTTGGTCTGTACTGTATATACATAGGATATATTGTTTTTTTCAAATGTTCATCCACAGTTATCTGTTTTGAAGACAGTAAGGTTACCATCCATGCATACCATTTATTTCTGAAAAAACAAAAATTTAAAATAAATTTCTCCGAAAATGTTTGACTTAATTTCCCAGGTTGCACTGCATTAGAGAAGTAGTTGAGTTCCCTGATTAGTGTCAATATTTAAGCTTCTGCTTATCTGGACTGTTTCATATCTGATCTGTTCATACCAGTGTCTTATTGATTGCTGTTCTGTTCTGTTTTGATTATCAACATTTGAATTGTTTTTTTTTGTTTTGTTTTTATTCCTGTTGATTAATAGCTGTAATGAAATGTCTAAATAATTTTTCATAATTACATTTTCTACAGTAATATGCATATTGAGATCATCATCAGGCATATTTTATTTTATTCTAAAAACAAAAAAAGATAGAGAGACAGTTTGAGAAACGGGGCTTGATGCTGCCACCACCAAGCTTCAGCATGAGAAAGGTGATCTTTAGATGAATAAATTGTTTTTTTTTTTGTGCTTCCTGCTATGTTTTTGTCTTGGTCATAGATAGAGAGATAGATTTGGTAATAAAACAAGAGACATATCATATTGCAAGAGTTTTATTTATTTTTTTGATTTTGACTTACAATTTCAGAGAATTATTCAATTTATCATTTCAGAAGATCAACTAAGAAATCATGTAGCAACATTTTTGCCTGGTTCATGTTCTCAGACTCAAGTATGTCTTTTCCCATCACGAGATGCTGAAATAAAATAAATTAAAAAATTCAAATACAAGGAATGTTTCCCTTGTTATACATATATAATATTTCTAACAGAAGGTAAACATTAAAAAAAAAACATTTATGTTCAGTCATTTTGTGCTGTAACAGGATATAGTATAGAGCTAACTGTTTATGGACACCTGACCATCTCACCCATATGCTTATCTTACTGAAGATCTATTCCCTCCTTTGGTGTTCTAAAAACCTACATTGTCCCTTCCGCTGCATTTCATCAGATTTTGGAGCGCAGCTGTGGGGATTTATGTGCATTCAGCCACCAGAGGTTTAGTGAGGTTTATTTTAGATGTGGAGGCTTGGAGTTTCAGTTAATCCCAAAGGTGTGGAATGGAATTGAACCTGGAGCTGTGTGAAGGATACTTAGCAAACAATATTTTCTTTATTGGAATAGTTGAAGCAAGGAACACATGTGGGTCTGATGGTTCAGGTGCCTACAAACATTCAGCAATATTATTTTAATTTTGCTACTCACCAAGTGGGAAAATCAAGAGCAATGAATTGATCCATATAGAACGTTATGCTTTGACCGGGAACAGAACCAGATAGTGTTCCACAGGCACCACAGATTTTGTCAGCGATTCCTTCGTCCACTGTGATTATGATCTCTTGGGATAGACTGAAGGACAATTTGAGTACAGATGCCTTCTCAATAATCACTGACTGATCAATGATCTTAATGATTACTCCACTCTTTTCCATCATAGGCTGAGTCATCTTTCTACCGTTGAACTAAGTGTTTCGGAAAGAATAGAAGATTAGTTGGAAATTAACATTTCTGTAACAATTTAATGTCTGATTTTATTTTGTGATGGGACTTTTTTTGCTCACCCATATCTCATTTTCGCTGACAACAGTTACAAGAACATTTTCAAAGAAGATGTGAACAGCTGAAGGGGCGAAGAGTCCAATTCTCTCTTGCAGCACCGCCACCACACGGAACCAAATGCCCATAGCCGTATTGTCACATACTTTCACCAGTTCAAAAGCTCCCATAAATGGGATGTTCCAAGTTGTTCCATTGAACAGGGTGAATGAGCCTGCAGACTCCAACATACATTGTTTCGGGTAGCATCCACGAACACCGTTCTCTACTTGGCATACTTCTCCAGTCTTACATTGCATACTCTCGTGTTTCACAATACCAGATTTCTGACATATCAGCTTTTCTTGACAATTCTCTGTGATAACAACCTGGCCAATCTGTACAAAAAGAGATAAGAGAGAGGATAAAGCCATGTTTGACACTTCCATAAATTTTTGTTAACTGAATGATACACTGTAATCCATATAGCATAAACCAAACCTATAGCAAACCACAAGCCACACCCCTAAGGTGCCGGAAAGTATTACTTTAAATTTACATTTAGGAATTTGACAGATGCTCTTATCCAGAGGGACTTACTTGAAGTTTCTATCACTGCATATCTGCAGAAGTTCTAACTTACCTTAAAGCTGATCCCATAGTCATAACAGCTACACTCATCCTCTTGAACACAACCTGTTCCATTGCTGAAGTATCCTGGTTTACACATACACCCTTCATTACAGGTCTGAATGTTACATTTGATGATGTCAGTGAGGCCGGGACAAGGTGTGTTACATGCCGTTGCACAGATTTCATAAACACTGTTATCAGGGCATTTCAGAGCTACAACAAACAAAAAAAAGGATTGAAATTATCATTTCAAATTATTATTCAAATGATTTTAAAAAAGGATTAAATTTTATTTATTCATTAGTTAATAAAATTAGTAACAAATTAATATTTTAAGTAACAAAATGAGATGAGATTTGTTGTACTTTAACAAGCTGACTTGTATGATGTAATTCTGGTGGTTTAAGGCTTATGATTTTTTAAATAAAAAAAAACATGGTGAATGTAACAGAAATGATGAATGAATAATAAATAAAAAATTACATGGCTTATGTTTCCTTTTGATTAAATGTGTTTTTTTTTATGTTAAATTTAACCATAGTATAACTGATCTCTACAGATCCACTTGACACTTACGACAAAATGTTGGAGATCTCCAGGGTTTCACAGGAACTTTGAAGTCCTGGCAGTCAATCATGTACGCGGTGATACTGTGGCACAACATATGCGCATCTCCGTCACTTGTACAGACATCATAAACACAGTCTTGGAAATAGGATTGAGGGTTAATTACATGGTGACAGGCAGCGAATGGCCCGTTAGGGTCGGTAATAATGCTGCAGTCCTTTTCGAATATATGTTTTTTCTCTTCAGAACACTTTGGACAGGAATCACCGCTGCAGCCATCATTACACACAACACCAGGGACAGACACTTTCCAAGCTGCTCCAAAGGTGCTGAGATCTTTGGTTTCTTTTCCATCTGGCAACAGCAACTCATCGTTCTTATTACCATTATAATTTCCACACATGCCACAGGTTTTTCCAAGGTAGGTGCTGGGGACTCTGATAGTAACATGGTAAATCATGTCATAGGACACTCTTAGACCAAAGTTTGTAATGATTACATTTTTGTAGCCATCCTGCTGAACAATCACTTCACCATTATTGAGACTTACTGGGATTGTTGTTAAGACACCATCAACCTGAAAAGAAAGTTGTTCCAGTGAATGCTTTAGTTCATCATTTTTTCATAACACAAACTGCAAAGAAAGCTATACTAACCATTATCTGATGTAGCTGATTTCTTCTCATGACCAATGTCATACCATACACCTCCACAACAACCACCTTGGCCATTGAGACATTCGGAGTGGTTTGGATTTCACTCCATCTCTCGTTCTCTATCACAACTGAAAATGGAGTGAGCTTTGTTCCCTCTAGGTGGCAGCCCTGAGCGGCAGTGTAAGTACAAGTTCCCTGGAAGTTATAAGTGCCGTTGTCAAACGTGTTGTAATGAGGATCTCCATAGATATTACAGGTGCCATGAGAGACAGACTGGCAGGCTCTGATCCCATTTTTAACACTGCATGCTGTTCCAACCGGGCAATGTGCATTTTCACAAATCATTTCACCATTTGTTGGGTTGCAGGTACAGTTTTTGGTGCAGCTGTTATCAGCCCAGATGGATTCTCCAGCCTGTAAGTAACGCACATCACCTCCATTTTTGTACACACAGCCACACTGATTTTTCAGGACGCACTTGTTTCCACTCCACAAGTATCCATCATTACAAACGCAAGCCTCTACACAGTTTGCTTTGCATTGAGGAGATGGAGTGGGATTCTCACAGGAAGCAGGACAAGCACAGGAGTCAAAGTGACTGTTTGCTGGACATGCCGGAGCAGCTGAATAATAAAAATTAAATAAAATAAAAAAATCAGATTTTAGTGAAATTTACCTCTTTATATTTTACATAGGCAAGACAAGGCAAGGCAAGTTTATTTGTATATATATTTGAATAATGGTAATTCAAAGTGCTTTACATAAAAGAAAAGAAAATAATGATAAAATGAAATAGAAAACAATAGCAATAAAACTTAAAAAAAAATACATTACTACATAATCTGTAGTGTTATAAATTATCTTAGAATATATGTCATGCGTTTCCTCAAAATAGCTCATAATATTGAAGAATGCCTTTATAAAAAAAAAAAAGCAATATGTCTGACAGAGTTTAAGCAAATTTGTCCTACATGTTGCATATTAATTGCATATTATTATTGGTCTATACCGCTTTATGCTGTATCCAGGGTCATAGGGCACCTGGAGTCTATCCCATGCCCTAAGTCTAGACATAGGGGTACACCTTACAGATTACAGGAACACTTATACACCAGGGAAATTTAAGAATGACAATTAGCATAATCTGCATGTCTTTGGACTGTGGGACGAAACCGAAACACCCAGGAGAAACCCACCAAGCACAGACCTAAGGTGGGAATTGAACCTTGACCCAAGAGGTGGGTCAAGGTTAAATTATATTTTATGTAATTTTATATTCTAAGGTCATAGATTTTGGTTTTCTGATAAATACACACACTTCATAAAACTTACAACAGCCAATGGTGTGTCTCCAGTCGTGCACACGAATCCCAGCTCGCTGACAAGCATCTGTATAAATCTCAGCTGTCTTACACAGAAAATTCTTAAACCCTTTTCCCAAGCAGTAGTCCATAAGACAATTTTCATAGAAAACCTTGGGGTCAACGAGAGAGTTGCAATCTTTGAATGGGCCATCAGTCAGAAGTGTGGCCAAGTGACAGAAGGCCTCTGCTGCTAGACGTTCAAACCATGACTCTCCCTGGCAGCTCTCACACTGGCCCACACAATCATCTGTACAGTAGGCTTCACCAGGTACTCTCCAGCTCTTTCCAAGTTGGGCAATGCTGCCTGCTACACTGCCACTTGGAGTGGTGAGGTCATCGCCTTTCATTCCATTGAAGTTCCCACACATGCCACACATTCTTCCTGTAAAGCTAACTGGTATTTTCACCACCAAATATTGATCCCAATCATACTGCACTGACAATCCAAAGTCTGTCTGGAGAATAACTGACAGACCACTTTGCTGAAGAGTTACTTTGCCATTGACCAAGGAAATTGGAAGGTACCAGAGTGAATCACTGATCTGAAATGTATAAAAATGTAAATATTAAAACAGTAAAATTTAATATGTTGCTAATGCCAACATATTCTCAATAAAAATAAATTTAAAAAAGGAATAAAACAACTCACTCTGACAAGTCCACTCTCATGCTGGAGAATAGTGATGGTTTGACCATAGACTTGAATGGTGACACCACTGACACTAATGGCTTTTGAGCTTCCAGTACGTTTATTCATGGCCTGGACTTCAAATGCTGGGTGATCATTGTCTGCATGGCAGTTTTTGGCCATGATGTAAGAACAGTTGCCCATGAAGTTGTAGTAATCGCCATCAAAAGTACGGTAGTGGGGATCTCCAATGACATAACAGATGCCTGGTGAAGCTAGGAGAATAATTATAATATGGGAAAAGGATTAGACATGTACAGTATGTACTAATGATTTGGAATTTATGCATTAAAAAATTAACAAGGATATGTTCCTGAATAAGGCATTGCTATAAATTTCACAAAATTACATGGTAAATCTATTGGTGCAATGGTATTTCTAAATTGAAAAAATTAAGTCTTTTTACTTAAAGAGCATGAGGCGGGATATATCCTGGATGGTGTGCCAATCCATCACAGGACACAAACATACACACACAATGGGCAACTTGGAAATTAGATTAATCTGCATGTCTTTCGAAAGTGGGTGGAAACCAAAGTACCTGGAGGAAACCCACATGCAAACTCCATGTACACAGACCTGAGATGGGAAGTGCGAGGTGGCAGTGCTAACCACCAAGTCACCAGTCACCTATTTCATTTTTTATCATTTGTCAAATTAATGAAGTAATGTCAATGTTTTTGCTGATTAAGCATGATCTTCTGTAAATACACCATGAACGTAATTTAAACAATAAGCTGACCAAACATTTATCTGTTCCATTTACAGTCCGGTTTAAGGAAAAGCTGAAAACTCATCATCTTATCCACAAAAATGCAAACCTTGACATAAGCAACGTCAACTATTTACTTTTTAATTTTTCATTCAGTACATTTACAGTTATAATAGTCTTGTGGCGTATTTGTAGGGAGATTAACAGTTACAATATTTCACATGCTAATCCTAAACCTTTAAGAAAGACAACTCTTGAGCAAAAATTATTTTACTCACCATTAGGTTTGGGATAACAGCCCAAAACCCCATTCTGTATCTCACAAACTTCCAAAGAATTGCATTCCATGGTTTCATGACTTATTACACCAGAGGCATGACAGGTCAACTTTTCCTTGCAAGAATCTGTGATGACAGTCTCATTAATCTGAAAGAAGAGTTTAACAATTAATCACTTCTACAGTCTAGTTGTTTCAATTAAACTTTTAAACATAGTAATAATGTCATAATTTTGCATGATGCATGATGTAGCAAGAGGCCACAGTTTGCGGCTGCATGTAACACTCAATATGGACTCATATATGAATCTCTAACATTATAATCCTGCCTTCCAATAAAAAATAAATATTATTAGATTTGATCAATTATCAGATTTTTATACTAATAGATATGCATATACAGTATACATATAGGTACAGGCCATCTATCTAGGCACCTCTGTAGTCCAAATAGGGACAGTACGGAACATTACAGCAATTCTGGGAACGCCAGTTAGCCTAATCTACATGTCTTTAGACTGTGAGAGTAAGCCAGAGTACCACCATGCACGAGGAGAACATGCAAACTTATGCACACGAACCCTGAAGCAGGGATCGAACCTGGACACTGGAGGTGCAAAGTGATGGTGCTAACCACTAAGCCACTGCGCTGCCATACTGTACAGTACAGGACTAGTTTCTCTGCAACAATCTTTAGTTAATGATTTTTTTGTCTGTTTTGCCTACATTTTTTATATTCGATGTTTGTTTTAGCTTTCTTATCATGCTGAAAGCAGCAGCTAAGATTCAAGACCTAACTTAATATGATAACAATAATGCATAGAAGATATTATTCATTACTGCATATTAGCTTGTTTTGCTAATGCTCTATTTATTTCAATTCAATTTTATTTATACAGTGGGGACCAGGGATCGCTTAGTGATGTTTAAAGCATTAGACTACTGTTTGGAAGGACCCAGGTTCACACCCAACCACCCACTGTTGGAACCCTTAAGCAAGGCCCTTAACCCTCAACTGCTCGGATGTCGACTGTATAGTGAAATAAAAATGTAAGTCAGTCTTACTACAGATTTGGCTTACCTTATAGGTGTATCCATTCTCATAACAGCTACACTGATTTGCAGTGACGCAGCCAGTCCCGTCGTTAGAAAATCCAGGTTTACACATGCAGCCTTCGGCACAGGTCTGGATATTGCAATCCATTATACTAGTAAGGCCAGGGCAAGGTGCATCACAGGCGTTTACACAGATTTCATAGACGGAGTTGGGAGGACATGTTAAGGCTGCAAAGGATTAAGCAAAGAAAAAGGTAAAGAAATCTATAAATGCCTTACATCTTATGGCTCTTAATCGTGTTCTACAAGTTTGCTTCATACTCACGACAAAATGCTGGTGTTCTCCAATTTTTTACTTTAACGCCAGCGGTCTGACAGGCAGTCATGTATGCAGCAATGTCTTGACAGAGCATATTTTGATTTCCTTCGCCCATGCAGACATCATAGACACAATCTTTGAAGTAGGATTCCGGGTTAATTACGCTGTGACATGGAGCAAATGGACCTGCAGGGTTGGTAATAATACTACAGCTTTTTTCAAATGCAGCTTTCTTAGCATCAGGACACTTTGGACAGAGGTCACCACTGCAGCCATCGTCACACCCAAGACCAGGAACGGGTACCTTCCATGCAGATACAAACTGTTTGAGGTCTTTGGTTTCCTTGCCATTTGGCAACAGGTACTCGTCGTTCTTGTTACCGTTAAAGTTTCCACACAAGCCGCAGGTCTTTCCTGCGTAGCTGCTTGGGACTGTAATGGTGACATGATATATCATATTGAAGGCAACTCTCAGGCCAAAGTCTGTTAAAATCACATTTTGATTGCCTTCTTGCTGCACCCTCACTTTTCCATTGTCCAGACTTACAGGGATGTTAGTCCATAATCCATTAACCTAAAATATAGAATAAAATAAGTGAAGGATTCTGGATTTGATTATTATATTGTTAGATCAAATAGACCTAACTACCTATTTGTTATATATAGTAATTCCTTTCCTCGAAGGTCTCCAAATTCCAAAGGTCTCCAAATTCCCAAGGTCTCCATTCTATCTTGGGAGAATTGAAACCTTTGCCAAAAAGTATTTTGGAGACCTTTAAGTTGCCTATAGATTTGAGTTAACTTGGTGGGCAAGAAACCAAGAAAAGCAAAACATCAACAACAAAAAAACAAGCCTCTAGTTTGTGCAATACTTTCTTCATCATACTTAATCTAATTAGATGCAAGTAAAAAAGAAAGTTGCTTGAAATTCTATCTTTGTAGTTAGGGATGTATCCGTCTCACTTTTCAGTATGATATGAGTAGAAGTATCAGGACTGAGGATGAGAGTCAGTTTCATATATATGATCTGTGTTACTCAACATAATGTCAATGGAATAGATGAGGAAAAAAAGCAAATCTGATCAAGTAGCAATCCTGTGTTATATTATATTATATTATATTATATTATATTATATTATATTATATTATATTATATTATATTATATTATTATATTATATTATATTATATTATATTATATTATATTATATTATATTATATTATATTATATTATATTATATACTGGCACATGACATTGGACCAAGTCAACATTTTTTGCCATATTCAAATGAAAAAGGATTTTTTAAATGTTATAAAAAGTTCTTAAAGTACACCCATTTTACCTTTATAATCTTAAAAAAGTTTAAGCCCTGACCTTTTTTTTTTTTTTTACCAACCCAGGTTTGGGTTTATTGTTCATGTCAGGCCACTTTACTTTGAATGAAAAAGCTTAATTTACCCAAGTACTAATTAAATTTAATTGAGTGAATTATTATTTTTGATGGTATACAATCACAATTGTGAAATGTGAATCACTGGGATTGTTTACTGGAATAGCGAAATACTTGAAACCACAGTGTATAGTGTACAGATTGTACTAACCATTATCTGATATAGTTGATTCCTTTGCAGCATTAATGTCAGGCCATACACTTGCACAATCACAATCTTGGCCATAGAAACATCTGGCTTGGATTGTATTTCATTCCACTTTGCATTCTCTACTATCACTGCAAACGGAGTGAGATCTGTTCCCTCCAGGAGGCAGCCCTGAGCAGCAGTGTAAGTACAAGTGCCCTGAAAGGAATATGTGCTGTTGTCAAATGTTGTGTAGTGAGGATCTCCATGGATATTACAGGTGGCCTGACGGACTGGATGGCAGCCTCGGATCCCACCGACTACACTGCATTCTGTTCCACCTGGGCAGCCGCTGTTTTCACACACAACTTGACCATTTGTTGGGGTGCAAGTGCATTTTGTGCTGCAGCTGTCACCAGCCCAGATGGATTCTCCAGCCTGCAGGTAACGATCATCACCTGCACTTTGGTACATGCAGCCACATTGGTTTTTAGGGACACACTTGTTTCCACTCCACAAGTATCCGTCATTACAAACGCAAGCCTCTACACAGTTTGCTTTACATGCAGCAGAAGGAATGGGGTTCTCACAGGTAGCAGGACAGGCACAAGTCTCAAAGTGACTGTTTGCTGGGCAAGCAGGGTTAGCTGCGGAGATAAAAAAAAAAAAAAAAAAAGAACTTTGAACCTCACTTCATGAGTCACATTGAACTGTCTTTGCTTATATGTTTTAGCCAGCATCCAATTCTAATATGAGACATTTAGTTGAGTATTCATTCACATTTCCGGCATTTGGCACCCTTATCCAGAGCTGAGTGATTGAGGGTTAAGGGCCTTGCTCAAGGTCTCAACTTGGTGGTGCTGGGGTTTAAACCTGGGATATTCAAATCAGTAGACCAAGACCCTAATCACTACTAAGATTAGAACTAATCAAAGTAAGATTAGAAGGGAATGTTTTCATACAATTCAGTGTAATGAATTATCATATATAATAGAACATTCATGAAAACAGTTCCCTACATACAAAAATTTGCATTATGATTGTGACTGTAATGTACACATCTATTTTTATAATCTATGATATCGGTAATTTATACTTACAGCAGCCAATGGTGTGTCTCCAGTTATGCACATGGACACCAGATCGCTGACAAGCATCTGTATAAATCTGTGCTGTTTTACATAGGAAGTTTCTGTATCCTTTTCCCATACAGTAGTCAAAAAGGCAATTTTCATAGAAAACCTTGGGATCAATGACCGAGTGGCAATCTTTGAATGGACCTTCAGTGAGAAGTGTGGCCAAGTGACAGAAAGCCTTTGCAGCTAAACGTTCAAACCAGGATTCTCCTTGACAGCTCACACACTGGCCCGCACAATCATCAGTGCAGTAGGCATTTCCTGGCAAACCAGGCACTCTCCAACTCTTTCCAAGTTGTGGAATACTGCTTGCTACACTGCCACTGGGAGTGACGAGGTCATCCTCTTTCTTCGCATTGAAGTTTCCACACATTCCACACATTCTTCCCATGAAGCTTCCTGGTATTTTCACCACCAAATATTGGTCCCAGTCATACTGAACTGACAGTCCAAAGTCTGTCTTGATGATGACCGACATGCCACTTTGATGAAGAGTTACTTTGCCATTGTCCAAGGATATTGGAAGGTACCAGAGTGAATCACTGATCTGAAAAAAAGTTAGCAAATAAAAGTCATGATATGAACTAGGGGTACAATTATACTTTACCCACCACCAGTGTTGGGGGACGTTACTTTTTTAAAAAATTAAAAAATTCCTGTCATTAAAAACTTGCTGTTATTGTAAGTTACATTACAGCGTTACTTTCTGACAAAAGTAACAAGTTAGAGTACTTTTCCATTGCAGAAAATGAAAACTCCTCTCATGCATGTTTTATTAGTCAAGGTCTCTATAATTATTCAAACATCATCACTTAGGGAAGTTTGACCCATAATCTGTTAACTACTAATATCCCTATTTTACCTATGCGGTTTCGCGCGGTGGACATAAGTACGGTTCATTATGATTCACTGCGAGTTTTGGTGCTGTGATTACGTTTCCATCTTTCCATGTGTCAATCATCGCAGACCTCGCAGGCCTTGCAAAACTTTGCGGCACTTGTGGTGGCTCACGGTGCCTAACACCGCTTCTCACTGCGAGTCAAACCGCATAGGTGAGATAGGGGTAAAACAGCAGGAATAATGGGGGGTTATTGGGACCGGGGCTTGTAGACGACTTTCACACACACAATACCGGAATCACTGCTGTCTGGCCTCACGGATTACATAAATTGTTTGAATAACAGATTACATTTTTGAAAATATAACTAAATAACTGAATACTTAAATGTCGGACCTAATGCGTTAGATTACTCGACACATAAAAAAAGTAATCCAAGTACTCTGTAACGTGTTACACCCAACAATGCCCACCACCAGTGTAACACATTTTTATACTGTATACTTACGTGTACAATCCCAGTTTCATGGCGGACAATTGTGATGATTGTACCATAGACACTGACGATGATTTTCTTGACAGTGATGGTTTTTGCACTTCCAAGGCGTTCATTTTCAGTTTGGACTTCAAAATCAGGGTGAAAACTGTCCACATGGCAGTTCTTGGCCATGATATATGTACAATTGCCCATAAAGTTGTAGTAAGTGCCATCAAATGTACGATAATGTGGATCTCCCATGACCCAGCAGTCGCCAACAGTAGCTGAAATAAATTTTGGAGAATTTGTTTATTTGATGTTGATTCTCTAAATGAGTTTGTACTCTTGTCTGATTGTTAAGCATTTTCTATTGTTTGCACACCAGGGGATAGTTGTGCAAGTCAGATTTAAAATGCTTAAAATGTTAAGACGTTTTCGAGAAGAATCAGATTCAAACAGTAAGTTGTCTAGTTGTCGCTTCTGCATTTTATAATAAATACTCTGGTTATCACCGCTCGCCTTACATTTATGCTTGGCTTAGTTTTTAATCAGGCAGCTATATATTTTCCCTGGACTGTTTCAGTTTGACAGTCAGAAAAAAGAAATGGTACATGGATCATTGCTTGAGTCAAGATTATATATCACATGACTCATAACAATCTACAGCTTTTTGGAAAGGTATATTCTGTAAATACATACATTGCTGTACTTCCTTACCTGGAGGATCACCAAGGGCAGGAGATCCATATCCATTGTATTTTGCTGCACCGATGCTGTATAGAGCAAAAGCTGAGTCTGGATGGGAGACTTGTTGAAAGCCTGTGCCTGCATCATAACTAATCTGTGTCCATGAGTATTGACTTTTCCCTACTTGAGACCACTGAAGGTCGTTTGGTAGTGGATTTTGATCTAATGTCATTCCTCCCAAGTCTGAGGTTTGAGCTATAATAATAGCTTCATTGGCAAAGCCAGGTTGACTTCCCATTGCATATGAGGTGCTAAAGCGGTCTATCGACAGGACAGTAATGAGGAAGGGATCGTTAGTTTCTCCATTTTGGTTAATTCCCCCATTGAACTCATACAGCACTTGAACTCCCTTATTGCTTATCAAATTCAGTGAGTTTGGATACGGGAGGTTGATATAGAGTGTTTCTCCAGCCACCATTTGTTTTGGAGAAGTTGCACCATCTTGAGTAGTGATTTGGATTTCAGTGTTCTCTGAGGCCTGAATGATTACTGAATCAAATCTGTATGAGGGTTTAGTGTATGCAAGAGTTGCGACTAAAAACTCCTTTCCCCAGGCACTTACAGGAAGCAGTTGCTCATACACGTGATTACAGTCAGTAAAATACCAGGTACAGCTGTGTCCAGTAAAGACTGCCACGGGTTGCTTGGCAGAAACCTTGGAACCAGTCAAATCGTCTTTACTTTGGATTAGCATACTTTCAAATGGCTCCAAATTGACAAGAAGTGTGCTACCTTTCTGGTATTGCTGCCCTTCAAACGTCACCATACCGCTTAGCTGAATCTCCACAGTGTTTAGCGTGCCTTGATTGACAATGGAGAACTCTTTATATTGGTCAGGTGGACCCATTTGTGGAGTATAGATATAATACTCTGTCCCCCAATCCTGGACAGGGTAGATCACTGATGTGTCAGCTGTGTAAGGCTTAGAATTAAGTGACAAGACAAGAATGTCCTGGTCGGCTTCTACCAGGACAGTCTGTTTGTTTCTTGCGCTTCCGACCATCTCTACCTCAACAGGAAGCTGGAGAGACCTGCCACCTCCTGGCTGAATTGTCGTCTCAGAGAACTTTCCCAGGGCAGTCACCTTCACCTTTGTGCTTAAGAGAGAACTCGGCGGGCTTGAGATCTCTACGATGAATTGTGCTTGACCTCCTGTATTCCCTGGTTTGTAATTCTGCATAAATGATATTGCAAACTGTTTCCCTGCAGGCCCAGCAGCACATGGCCCTAAGACATTTTGAGATTGTTAAAGTAAATTAGTAATAATAATCATAATCATAATCACAATACTGTTATGCTATAAACAAAAATGCTATGTGTCTCATTCTGGAGTCTTACCACAGAGCAGGGATGCAACAAAAATACGAAGAATTGTTTTCAACCCCATAACTACAAAAAAGAGCAAATAAAATGGCACAAAATGGCTCAGACAAGCAGCTACTGAAGATTAAAACAAAAATGTATTCTCTCATTTTGATCAGTCATTAATAGCACCGGCTCTTACCTGTGAGAGAGCTGTGTCAGGGCTGTGACACTTCGTCTGAAGTTTAACTGGATTCTGTGTATTAAATTCTTGCCTCCACCTCTTCATCAGCCAATCAGTGGTTCCTTCGCTGCTGCAGAAGGAATTAAGTGTGGAGCCAAACCAGGTTTATTTAATTAATAAAATATTTGTAGATCACACAGCAATCAGTTAAAACAGTAACCATTTACAATAACCCTTATTGTCAGCCTAAGATAACAAAGGCGGTGCCTGCACCTGGTCCACACCTTCACTATCTCGTTGCTCCTCCAGATAAAATGAATCGATGAATAATTTCGGCTTGTTGCAGTAAATGAGCGTTACTATGCTGCCAATATCAACATTTTGACATGATAAGGTAATTTATACCTATTAAAAAATAATCTTATCATGTAGGTATTTATTTCCAGCACACCACTCCATTTAAAAACAGTCTATCAAATATCACTTATTTTTTTCTGGATTAATGTGAATCAGTGAACTCCATGGTCCTTAAAACCTGAAGCTGTTAATCATAAGATTAAACATGATGTGAAATAACGGCCAAAACATGGTATTGGTGCTTAAAAGTGTGTCACTTAGGTTTAGTGTCCGTAACAGTTTGAATTAAAATCTTTCAATGATCTTAATTGTCATTCAGATAACACTTGGCCAATTAATATTTTACATGAAAAGACATAAACTTGAAAAAGTGTATTATTCTATTCTATTCATATAACATGAATTTGACATGGTTACGGACACTACAAATTTCTTTACGGGAAAAAATCTTTAATTTTGCACGGAATGCTATAATTTAAGGAACAATTTTTACAGTTTACATGCTGTTAAAAACGTACACTATTTATAGTATCAATATTTGTAAAGAAATAAGAATAATTTACATTTTAAATTATTATTGTTTGACGCAAGACAGTATACTGCTGAAAAAGGCAATTTTTTGGCCATGTATAAAATCATCTCTACAAAACGACTGAAATTTTTAGGAAAGCAAGATTGTGGTGGTCATTTCCCTGTTGCATAAACTTCAGGGGTAGTTGGCACACACATTTTCTGTATTGTATATATAACCATATTGTGTGTATATATCAGATTTAAGGATATATATATTTTTTATTTTATATATAAGGAATTGTTTCATACCTTTCTTGTACAGAATTTCACATTTCTGTAAGATTATGTAAATATGTGATTTCAAAAGGAATAACAATATTTAAAATCTGTACAGCTTTTTTCATAATCACGACTGCACCTAAATGATTTTTACAATAACTGCTAACTAAATGGAAAGAGTGATAGTGGTGTGCCTTGCTTTTATTACAAACGTTCTGAGAAAAAGTAAAAACACAGAGCCTAAAACTTCAAATGACTGAAAATGTGTGAGGACATGCTGATGCAAACATTTACCAGATGTTTAAATTACAGAATCCAGGAAGCACAAAATACAGTCCTATACAATGTATTTTGTGATTAAATTATTTTCAAATCACAAAGAGTCCCCCCTGTTCGTACTGGAAGCTTTTCCTTGTATGCAGTCCAGTCCATAGGTGGCGTTCAGACCAAAAAGTGCTTTTGTGTCATTCTTCTGGGTGGTGTTCAATAGATTGTTAAACCATCTTCCTGTTTTAATAGAGCTGGGCAATTAATTAATAATCAGAAAGCAAAACAATGGAAATGGCAGGAGCAAACATCACATTGGATAAACATGCCTTCATGCCATATATATGATACATTGAAAAGCAAACAGTCAAAAACTAAAGAAAGCCTATATTAATTAACTATACATTTTTTTAATAAGAAGAAACTTGAAGAAGCTGTGGTAGTTTTCCTGCAGAAGTTCTGCTCAATTTAACTAAATTCAATTTGATTTATTTTAAGAATGGACAGGAGCATTATAGAAATCCAGATATGAAAAGTCAATTTCTATTCAGAAATTTTTCCGTAATGAACAAACCCAGGTAAAATTTACACAAGTCACACAAGTAGACACACACACACACACACACACACACACACACACACACACACACACACACACACACGCACACGCGCGCACTCATATATACACACACACTCATTTAATTCGCACAAGTGAATTAGTCTAATATGCATGTCTTTTGACTGTGGGAGGAAACTGAAGTACCAGGAGGAAACCCACCAGGCACTCCATGCACACAGACCCAAGTCGGGAATCAAATCCTCAGCCCAGGAGGAACAATGCCACAGTATTTGCAGGTATACCTATATACCACATATGTGTTATAATAAGAGAATGTCATATACTGTATACATCATCAAAGGCATATACTGTATTTGAAATCCATATATGTCTGTATATTACATTTAGATGTGGGTAGGGAGTATATGTGGTACCATAAACATAAATCTTTTTGTGTGTGTGTTTTCTGACACTGTAATATTTTGTGTTTTTTGTTTTAAAGATATGTTGGGTAAGATAAAGCTGAATTTAATTTTCAGCACAATTTTCCAAATAATTCATAATAGAATCTTCATCACTAAAGAATATCTTTGTGCAGTGGTCTAACAACACAATTTGTTTTTATCAATATTTCGGTAAAGGCAACAGTATGTATTCTGTAAATACTCTAACTATTATATGCATTTATATTATGGATGTAATATTCATGACCCATGTTTCACCATAGAACTATTTCTTCATACTCTCCTTCCTTAAACTACCAGGATGTAAATTGTGTAAGTGGTACTTGATTGCAATATCAGTGTAAGAAAATACAATCTCCTTTATTAAATTATCTATAACACACCCACATCAAAGAAACTATGTCTATATGGTCTGTACTGTGATATCGCTGCTATGCCAAACTTGGACAAAAGCATGTCACGCAAATCGACTCTCATGAACTTTAGATGACCAATTAAGACATTTAACTCCGTAATGCTCTTCTGAAGTGTAGTAGTTTCCACCAATTAGTTTCAATAAATATTATAATGAAAAAAAAAAGAATTTCCATATGATTGGGAGGCCTACGTTACAGACATTAAGCAGGCAGTCTTATCCTGGCTCTGGCATACTGAAATGCATTCTACCTTTATGGTAGTGGAACGTTGGGAAGATGTATTATGAGACAAAAGTCACTCTGGGTAAGGGCGTCTGCCAAACGCCGTAAATTTAAATAGAGTTTTTACTCTTATGACTGTATTTTTTTATTCTGCACAATCAACAGTCTTGGTTTGACTTGAACACCTCTTGTGTGAGTTTTTTTATTATTATTAGTAGTAGTAGTACTCATAATCCTGTGTCACAAGACTCTGTTTAAACAAAACTCCATGTGTAGATATACCATAATTTACAAATATATATATACAGTATATAATTCATTCATTTAAAGGGAGGGATAAATATAAATATTCAGTATAGTAAGTATTCATTTATTCATTCATTCATTCATTCAAACATTTATTTCTTAGTAGGAAATTCTGTGCAGTAAGAGGAATGTCATAGAGGAATCGTATCCATAATGGATCCTATTTTTCATCTTAGATAATGGTGACCAAGCCTGTGATACTTTTTTTGTATTGATTTTCTTGATTGATTGGATACAATGTCATTGCAAGTTTGGCCAAATACCTTTGTCCCTATAGTGTACGTGACTAGCTACTGATTCATTATTAAAAAAAAAACTGTATTATGCATTCATGAAAAGAAGCATTATTCCATGAGTATAATGAACATCATTTCCTCATCTATATCCCGGCCTATCCCAGGAGACGTATCCATCGCAGGGCACACATAAACCCATTTACACACTACTGGCAATTTGGGAACAACAGTAAGAGTCATCTACATGTCTTTGGAAAGAAATTGGAGGAAAACTCCCAAAGCACAGGGAGATGCACACAGATCCGAGGCAAGAATCGCACCTGGACGCTGGAGGTGCGACCACTAAGCCACCATACAATTAACATGATTTACCGAACTTTGAAAACTTTTTTAGTTACTTTAGTTATTTTTGCACAACTAATATTTGCACTGCAATTAACTTATTTTCAACTTGTGATTTATATGCTTTACTTATATGCTTCTTATAGATTTTGTAGTTTTTTGTTCTTAGCATTGCACTACTTACTTTGGTCAGGTTTAACATTACCCTGTATATACTGAATGAATGTAAGATATAAAGCATGCAATCACATCTACAACCTGTCTTTGTTTTACTGTCTTTGCTGCTGCTGGATATCTGGAATTATCGTTGATATCAATAATATCTATCTATCTATCTATCTATCTATCTATCTATCTATCTATCTATCTATCTATCTATCTATCTATCTATCTGTCTGTCTGTCTGTCTGTCCTTCTGTCCGTCCGTCCGACCGCCTGTCTGTCTGTATATCTATCTATCCATCTATCTATCTTTCCGATCACCTGTCTGTCTATCATCTATCTATCTATCTATCTATCTATCTATCTATCTATCTATCTATCTATCTGTCTGTCCTTCTGTCCAACCGACCACCTGTCTGTCTGTATATCTATCTATTCATCTATCTATCTGTCTGTCTTTCCGATCACCTGTCTGTCTGTCTGTCTATCTATCTATCTATCTATCTATCTATCTATCTATCTATCTATCTGTCTGTCCTTCTGTCCAACCGACCACCTGTCTGTCTGTATATCTATCTATTCATCTATCTATCTGTCTGTCTTTCCGATCACCTGTCTGTCTGTCTGTCTATCTATCTATCTATCTATCTATCTATCTATCTATCTATCTGTCTGTCCGACCGCCTGTCTATCTATCTATCTATCTATCTATCTATCTGCTTGTCTGTCCGTCCAACCGCCTGTCTGTCTATCCGTCTGTCTAGCTGTCTGCTTCTCTATCTATCTGTTTGCCTGACTGCCTGTCAATCAATGAAACAAACTATCTATCTATCTATCTATCTATCTATCTACTTGTTCAGCGGCCATGTTTAAAGCGTGTAAGCAGTCGTGCTATTGCAGTGACTAACCACTAGATGGCGTGTCACAGATTTCAAAACAAACCACAAGGCTTTTAAGGATGTTTTGACAAAGGAGAAGGAAATGGGTCCTGCTATATACACGCGGAGCAGATTTTATAAGCGTATACATATAGAAGTGTAGGTTTTTTTTTTTAAGTAAAGAAGAGAAAGAATAAGAAGTCGACTATCACCAGGAGCGTGTTTAAAGATTTAAAGCTGTATAAAGAAGAGTAACCGACAGCTTTGGACGGGACTGTGATCAGTCGGGTGTCTCGGCGGCGTCAACAAGTGAAGAACAAAAACAAGAAGAGGTCAGGAGACTGTGTGAGAGCTGCTGAGACAGATATCTGTTTAATAACATGTTCAATCTAATGTACTGATTTAGAGCTAAAGGCTAAAGCTAAACCCTGCACTAGGTGTGAACTGCTCGATAGCTAACTCAGCTTAGCTTTCATTAACCAGTTAGATTAGGTGTGTTACTTCCAAAATAGTTTGGTGTATTATTATTATTATTATTTATTTTTGTGATTTATATTGAGATAAACCATCTAAAACGTTCTGAAATCAGGAACTATTAGCTGGTTAGCATGTCTGGTCAAGCCAAGAATTCAACTTTCCCTTTCACGCAACAGTTTTTTTTTTCAGGGGAAAGTATGTCAAGCACGCATGCAGTCACCAGATGACGTCATTGACTCCATACAAGGAACTTGATGCATGGAATATTTTCAGAATCTAAAAATCCTGATATGATATTATCACGATATTTCAGTGCCGATTCGATTAAAATTGTATCACGATTTTATAAATATCCTGATTCGATATTACATTTTCACCTGATTTTATTAAAACGTTAAACTTCTTTTAAAAAGTTGTATCTTTATTTAAATGTAGCCTGTTCCTTTTAACATTAGTTTTCTCACTTAAAAACCAAGCGCAGGATTTAAACAATACAAACTAACTTTTTAAATACAAGAGTTAACATTTAACTGAACAATATCTCTTTCATCATAATTGTGGATCAAACTTATTTGAAATTAACTTATCAAATAATAATACACTACCTGACGTGATGAAAGTGTGTAACATGTAGGATTGTAAAGAACTGGTAACTTTTGATTGAATCAAACACTTCCAAAGTCTCAAATATCAACAATGAGTGTGCTTAAAAAAAAAAATATATATATATATATATATATTATATATATATATGTTTTTTTGAACACATTTATTTTATTTATTTATTTTTAAATTTATTACTATTTTGCGCTTGTGGTGTTTTGAGCCTCGTGTAAGGGTGTCTATTAAGTGGGTTTGAGACCGCTCATAGAGTTTGGAGAAAAAGGCAGATCGGTTGCTTTTAATGCGCATGATTTTTGAGAATGTTACGCCATAAAAATGTGTTTCTGTTGTGTTTCTTGAAGCTTCTGTGCTTGGTATGTTTATAGCATTTATAGAGTCGTTTATATCGATCACCGGTCACGTCCAATCAAACTGAAAACCGGCCAATTCTGGTCAGAGTCCGATCGACCTGTTCAGATCTATTATAAACATAATAGGCTGTAAAAAAAATCACCACACAAAAGAATCATGATTCATAACTGAATCTATTTTTTTCTTTCATGTATAATAAATAACAGGGACTGGAATCATCAGAGACCAAGCGATTCGATATTATCATGCTTACTCCTTGGCATCAATTCTCTGTGTACTGAGCGAGATTTTCTACAGGGTTTCTAGTGACGATGTTTCGTGTGTTTAAATTTGTGAAAAAAAAAGAAAAAAAAACATTGTTTGATTTACAAATTTTATTTGTCACTTACACAACCATACACAGTATGGTATGCAATGAATTGCTTACACGACTGTTCGTGACCTAAAAAAGGAAAGATGAATTTGAACAAGAAGTTAGGAAGCGGCAAATTTGAGGCACTAGATTAAAAAAACAAGTGTACAAAATGACTTAAAAATATACAGTTACAATAAAATGCATTTTATACATCTATTTTAAATGTTATCATGTAAACTTGTAGTAGTTGAACCACGTAGTTTTGAAATGTGAGTGACTTCAACAGTGGTATTGTTTTAAATGTTTTAAAGTGCAAAGTTAGTCCTCATTTATATGTAAATAAGAACCAGTAATGTGTAAGTGTCATGTGCAAATGTGGTGTAATGTGCTTCAACACGGGTGTGAAGAAAACAAAGCAATTCCAATCAGATGAGTCCTATGTGGTTTTTGTTGAGCGTCTGAATAGCCTGCAGGAAGAAGCTCCTCCTCAGTCTCTCTGTTTCGGCCTTTAGGGAGAGGAAGTGCTTTCCTGACTGGAACAGAAAGAACAGTCCATTGTTGGGGTGCCTGAGGTCTATCTTCCTGGCCTTGGTCCAGCACCGCTTGCTGTAGATAGAGTGCAGTTCTGGAATCTTGGTGCGGATGATGCACTCAGCTGATCGCACCACCTTCTGTAGAGCTTGTCTGTCCTGCATGGTGACATTTCCAAACATTTCCATTTTTGATCTTTCCCATTAGGATGCTCTCTATAGTGCAGGAGTAGAATTTCTTAAGCACCTTTGACGGCAGTTTGATTCCCTTTTAGGCGTCTAAGATAGTATAGACGCTGTCAGGTCTTCTGTCACCGATCGTTCCTCTTTTACTTTGTACTGAAGTCAACTATCAAATCTTTTGTCTTACTGATGTTCAGAAGGAGGTTCTTTCTCTGGTGCCAAGTTTTCAGGTTTCTGATCTCCTCCAGGGATGCCATCTAATTGTTGTCAATGATCAGGCCCACCACAATGGTGTCGTCAGCAAACTTGATTATGGTGGTGGTGCTGGTAATGGCCCTGCAGTCGTATGTGTGCAGTGACTACAGCAGGGGGCTCAGGACACAACCTTGAGGGGCTCCAGTGCTGAGGATGAGGGAGGCTGAGACATGTCTGTCCATCCGTACTGCGTGCGGTCTGCCAGTCAGGAAACTGGACATCCACTGCCAGTAGTGGGCTGAGTCCCAGATCATCCTGTAATAGGTCCAATGTGTCGGGATGTGACCCGAAGTGTTCTCTGCGACGTGTTTCTCACAAGCACTCAAATACAGCTGGCAGTAACGCAACATAACCTGGTCTCTTATCTTCCAAGGTTGTTGTGTTGATTTAGGTTGATAAAATGTAGCAGTATGTTTGCTTGGTTAATCTCACAGTCTCCGGCCAATGAAATCGCATTGTACAATGGATTCGTTTTTTGTTTTCTTTTATTAATTACCACCGTGCCAGCAGAAAAGAAACTGAAACCTGACAAATCAACAAAAAAGACAATAACCTCGGTTTTTGGACAAAGTGATGAAAAAAAAATATTTGGATACATCTGTATCGACGTCATTACCTGAAATTGACCCCTCTAATTTTCTTGGGAGTTATGTCTTCACTAAATCTTGCACAAAAAAACCCCCACAAAAAAATATTACAATTTATAAACTTGCATCACTTGGCTTCCCATTGACATAAACGTGTTTTGAACATCTCCCGGATGTATGCACAACTTAGCTGCCATTCGGTTCATTAATTTGTTCTTATGCCAAAGCAAATTTCTTGCAAAATGTAAATTTCTGAGGGGTAAATTTGTAAGGGATGACATTTGTATGCTGAAATTCCTCAAAACACCGTATAACTGTAAAACTGCTTTTGCCGTCTCAACAACTCGCTGCCAGTTTTCGTCACAGTCATAAATATTAATATACAAACATTTACTGCTAGTAATTAATACTGATTAAAGTCCAGCTTGGATGAATTCTCAAATCGGGAGCTGTGGATTTAATCTTCTGTAACATCAGCTCATTTATTTATTGTGGGACCCATTGTTTTAAGAAAATAAACATTTTTAAAATGTGTGCATCCTTCAGACTCATGATCACTGCGTTTTCCACACATAGATTATACGTTTATACTCATACGTGGGTTGGGGCTGTCCAATCTTTTCTAAAAATCGGTCAGAGAGAACGAGGCCATTCGCAATCAATTAAGTTAAGCCTTTATTAGTGAAATTCTTTCTTTGTATATCCCAGCTAACGCAGGGTCAACCATGATACAGATACCCCTGAAGCAGATAGGGCCTTGCTCAAGGGCCCAACAATGGCAACCTGATGGAGCTATAGGGCTTCATTTCTGTGGGAGTGTTGTAAAAAGAAACGCTGTTTCACATGGCAAACAGGCTTTTCTTTAAAAAAAAAAAAAAAAAAAAGGAGGATATTGCTGTTTTACAGTCTAATGGCTAAATTAGACTTCTGGGAATTGACATTACAGATATCAAACGCATTTTTTTAAACTAGTTATAATTGCATTTAGACAGTTAAGAGATATTTGTAGTTCAGTTTTGTCTAAGTCACAGTTTGTCACAGCGTACTCGGGCACGGATCGAATCAGCCAATCGTACCGGAGAACGGAAATACATCACTGTTTAAAGACGACGTCATCAGCGCCATCAGCCTCCTCGGAAATCACAGCATGCGCACTGCACGCGCAAATCTCATTCCTTCTGAAATAGCAGTAATATTAGTTACAGTGTGAAGGGTAACTCTTATGATCTTGTTTTTAATGGAGGCTCACATTAACACAGGTGCTGTTTTTTTTTTGTACCAAAAACAATGTTACATGTCTTAATCCATGAATAGGCGAATATTTTCAGAGAGCTGAAAAAGATACGCTTCCCCCCCGATTTCCTCCCTAATTTAGTCGTGTCCAATTTTTCCCTGTCACTAGGGGGCTCCCACATTAAGGCTACTACTACCACTCAGCCGGGAGGGCCGAAGACTATCACATGTTTCACATGCATACTGGGGAGAAAAAAGAAGCATCAATAGGGAGTGAAGGAAAAGGTTACTTAGTGTTATAGGTTGACTGTTATGATACATGGCATCCCTCTGGAGGGCAGGAAGTGAAACACCGAATGGATGAGATGGGGAAAGTCCATATCGTTCTAGTTTAGATGATATTCCCACACAACAGTATAAGCAGAAGATATACACCATATATGTTCGATGTGGTCCTGATTTTATAAAGGGAAGTGATTTTTTCTTTTTTAACAAAAGAACCGAAAGGCGTGCCTATTATTGTCGCAGGAGATATAAGTCACTACCCTGTCTTCATGTGCACACGGCACAGAATTGTGCAGGAGGTTTTGTCTGTTCCTGCCCTTCTCCTCATACTGTGCTGTGATTGGCCGGTTGCGCTGTCAGTCAGGCTGATGGTTTGTTTGCATTTGCTTGCCATTTGTGTAATTGTTAACCCTGATTTAAGTGTTGCTGCTTATAGCTGTTGTTTTCTATGCTACACAAATGAAGTATGCAAAATACAGTTTTACTTTGTGGTTAGTTACTGTTGCTATGTATTGTTAGTAGAGATCGGATCGCAATTCTTCTGTGTGGCTATTCAAATAGATTAAAAAAAAAACAGATCAAAAGTTTGGACACACATTCTCATTCAAAGAGTTTTCTTTATTTTCATGACTATGAAAATTGTACATTCACACTGAAGGCATCAAAACTATGAATTAACACATGTGGAATTATATACATAACAAAAAAGTGTGAAACAACTGAAAATGTCATATTCTAGGTTCTTCAAAGTAGCCACCTTTTGCTTTGATTACTGCTTTGCACACTCTTGGCATTCTCTTGATGAGCTTCAATGTCGCAAAGCAGCTTTACACAATATTTCCATCTCTAATTGCTAGTCAGGGGTGCATGTTGCGTAAGGATGTTGTCTCTGCGTGCGCACACACACACACACAGCATTATTCAACTCTTGCTTCTCGGTTTGAGCAACCCAAGCAAACACACAAACCGTCATCAATTTGAGACGTCGTAACACTGCTTCCTGTGTCGAAAATGACTTTGTGACCTTCAGTAGCAGTTCATATGTTATACAACGCAGCCGACATGACGTCATCTCCAAACAACCTATTACAGTGGAACATTGGATTGCGAGCATAATATGTTCCCGGAAACGTCCTTGTAATCCAAATCACTCGTATATCAAAGTGAATTTCCCCATAATGAATAATGAAAACTCGGATGATGAATTTCCACAGAAAATGTTCATATAATAATAATTTATACAAAAAAATATTTAAAGTAAAAATAAAACAAATTGACCTGCACTTTACTTTTGAAAAGAATCATGGCTGGTGTGAGGGAGATGAGAGAGGAGGTGGAGGGGGGGGCGGGTATTGTGTAGGACGACTTACACACACACGGAATTACTGCTTCTCCAATCATCAATGCACCTCTCTCTTGCTTGATTCTTTGACACTTTATTTCGTGTAAATGTGTTGCATTGTCGTTAAACAGATTCATCTCAGGAGGGCCGCTGTTGCAGTACAGTTACTAAAGAACAGTCAGTACACTTGGACACAACATTTAAACAATGCTTTATATCCAATGCTTTATATACAATGTTATAGTAAACAGTACCCATGCACGGATGTTGACTATATGAGTGATGCATGTACACTGAGACTGAGCATAGAAGACCCACATCCCGCACCGCGAGGAGAAGAAGCATTGGCTCGGTTGTGATCATGTGATGCTTGGCAGACAAAGTGCCTACACACTACTTGTACGTCAAGACCTCGGTTGTTTATCAAGTAAAAATGTCATAAAAAACTCGCAGATCAAGTTACTCGCAATGCAAGGTTCCACTGAACAAAGGAGGTGATCAGAATCGCCAGGGTCAGGCTGATACGTTATGATCACAATACCTACTGTACATTTACGAATTTGGCAGACATCCTTATCCAGAGCGACTTACATTTTTACCTCAGATGTACGCAGTTAAGGGCCTTGCTCAAGGGCCCAACAGGAACAACTTTGTGGATATGGGATTTGAACCTGATACCTTCCGAACCGTAGTCCAATGCCTTACCCTCTGAGCTACCCCTGACCCCCAGGTACTGATTTTTAGGATTCTGATGCATGCAGCTACTAGCGTGCATGTTTTGAGCCTATTTATCGCTTGTGGTGTTTTGTCACTGTTGTAAGAGTGTGTAATGAGTGGGTTGGAGACTAATTCGAATGGTTTTGTCTCTGTTGTGGCACTCAGAAGCTCGTTCGGTGGACACAGAATGGATTATGTTCTAGGCTACGTATGGAATGCGCCACCTGTTGGAGTCTAGAGGAGTGACAACTTTTTACCACCTGAAATGCAAACATTTCAACAAAGTAATAAATACATTAACACATAAATAAAAATAGATTTTGGAAGAGTATTTATGAAGAGCCACACAAAAGAGTTGCAATAGGTAACTGGATAGATTTTTTTTGCCTTTCTCTAGTGGTCAGGGATTAATCAGTATGAATAATGATAATTATTGATGATGACATTTTGTGGTTGATGAGAACAATAGAGGTTAGTTATTTATCGATCAACGTTTTTTTTCTGAACAGATGTCATAAGAAAGCAACCAACTTCAGGGGGATAATAACTCCTCTTCATGTTGACACTCATCACACCACCCTCATGGATTATTTTTATAAAAAAGTTCGTCCCATCATGCTATATAACTTACTTAATGTTGTTGAAGGTCTATTAACCCTTTTTAAACTTGAACTTACTTAGTAGGAGTTATATACTCACTGTCCGCTTTGTTAGGAATAACTGTATATTTAATCAGCCAGTTATACTGCAGCAGCGTGATGCAAAAATCTTTCAAATACACGTCAAAAGCTTTGAGTAATATTTGCTGTACATCAAACATCAGAATGGAAAAAAAAAACCAAAACACACTCTCACTGACTTTAACCATGGCATGGTTGTTGGTACCAGATGGGATGGTTTGAGCGTTTAAGAAATCTTCTAGGTTGTCTCTTCATGGTTACACAGAATGCTTCAGAAAATATCAAGTGGCTGACTGGGAAGGAAGGAAGGAAGGACGAAAGGAAGGAAGGAATGTTGGCAACTCTTATCTCTCTTCATAGCCTTGGTGAGAAGAAAAGTATCTTGATTCGCACAAAACATTAAACCTTGAGGTCACTGGGCTACGACAGCAAGAGACCACATCAGATTTTTATCTTATCAGCCAAAAAAACAAATTATACCCACAGATGTATCACAACTGTACAGGTGAAGATTAAATTAGAGAGAAAACTCAACTTGGTCTTTTTTCCTGTCTTCAGCTGTCATTTTTTTTGACTGCGTCAGTGCTCATGATAACACTGGATTCGTGCTCATGTCCTTGAGGAATGAAACCTGATTGTTATGGTTCAGGGTGTTTCTGCTCGCTACAGATGTAAAGAGCGAGGTATTTCCTGTCAGTACTGATCAGTTGTTTAGATTATTTCAGACTTTTAGCCTGCAGACCCTCTCTAATTTTGGGTAAAAGAAATTCAACATTCTCAGTAGATTCAGCAATTTTCAAACCAACATATCTGATAGAAGTTCATGCTACACCATCCAGCAGACATGACATCATATTCAAACAATCTATTACTTGTAGATACCGGCAAAAAGAGAGATTAAACCAAAGATGTGTGAGGGTGGGGCAAACAATGGTGGTCAATTGGGTGATGGAAGCAATGATGATCAGAAGGGATGGGAATCGCCAAGTAGTGGATAATACAATTTAATTTGTGTTAAAAAAAAAAGTATCCAATTAATATCCCGATTTTATAAATGCATGTAGTCCATGACTTACAAGCAATCAAGTTATGAATTTCTGCAGATACAAATTTTCAATTATGGAAGTAGCTCACGTGTATTGTACAAAAAGTAGACACTGCAATGCACCAGATACCATTATTTACAATTACATACAATATTTTAAGTGTGTAAGTGAATGCATAAAATGTATAAAAGTCAGGTATATCGTATGTGTGGAGGTGTGGGAGAAATGAGTCGGCCACACCGGTTTCAAAGAATCAGTTCGGGAGCACGATGTTAGAAAATGTCTGTCCTGTAAAGCTGTCCTGATGGTGAATAATCCTAATTTTGGAAAATCCTCAACGAATCGAAAAGTTCAGTCTAATACAGTGGAAAACAGCTCTGAGACAAAGTTGCGTCCCGGATTCCCCCTCGCGATTTAAAGGCGCGGAGACGACACTGTTACATTTCCTGATTTATTTCCTTAGGCATGGGGGAAATTAGGGGGAAAGGGAATAGAGATTTAGTCAACTGTATTGGTATGGTCTCCATTGTGGTATTTGTGTCAAAGGTATATAAAACTCACTTTGTCGGACTTAAGAACAAATTGGACGTACGAACGTGCTCCTGGAACAGAATTCGTTCGTAAGTTGGGGAGTACCTGTATCTCGAAAATTTTATACCATAGCTTTATTCAAGAGCTTTGCGACTGAATTGTATATTGTCTGTATATTGTCCCTTCCTTATAACATTAGTTTTCTCACTTAATTCTAAGTGCAGCATTTAAGCAATACAAACTAACTTCAAATACAAGAATTTAACTAAATTCACAATAAACAAAAATCTACATTTTGCTGAGCAGCATGCATCTGTCATCCGTCATCATTATTATTTCTAAACAAACTTTTATTTAGAATGATTTACTCCACATTCAAAGAAAATGTGTAAATAGTTCAGAGTGTGCCACCTGTAGGATTCTAAAGAAACGGCAAAGGATTACCGCCTCAAATGAATCCTAAATCTTGCTGAGTCATTGCATGTCTGCAGGCGGGTGCATGCAGCTCCTAGCGTGTGTGTTCTGAGACTAATACGCGCTCGTGCTGTTTTGAGACTGATGTAAGAGTGAGTAATGAGTGGGTTTGAGTAAAGTACATGGTAAGTACAGGTCGTAAATATTCAGCGAACATCAGAAGTTACACAATTTATAAGGTTAATGGAGTTCCCATGTGTCAGATCATGAATTTTTTTTTTTTCGGAATGCTTCCATAGTTTCCTTAGATGACATACCTGAACAAACAACATCATATTGACTAAGGAGGTATGAAAACTAGTTATGTGACTTCTGGAAGCAACTTGTTGTTCTAGTCGTACTCATTCAAGACACTGTATGTGAGCAAAGATGTTTCTGTTTCTGATTCTAGACACTGTATGTGAAAGTGATCTATGAGACTTCGTCCAGAGAATGGCTACAGCTGCTCCAGTCTCCACCGAGGGAGCCAACTCCCCGAGTAAGTGCCAACAATGGAGGAAAAAAAAATACTGTGTATATATATTATTGCCTCTCAGGTAGAAATCCTTAACGACCTTAAATAGGTGAGGATTTTTTTCCCCTCTCAATGCTCCAGAGGGATTTCTAACTAGTAGTTAGTAGCTCTGGATCCCCAGCCGTCGCTACGCTGCTATCTACAGTACATACACCATTTTCATATTACATTCTGTTTTGTAGTGCACAAGACAATGATGGTAATATGATGCATTTATCTCTTCCACCATCTTCTTGTGGTTTTCTCATTCTGACTCGTCTGGTTAGTCGTACTTTACACCCGTACCCAGAAACTATACACCAGTCATCACATATAATGCTTAAATTGTGTATTTGTGCAATTCTTGTGCATACTGTATGATTTTCTGTGGCAGTTGTACGTACTAATAATCTGTCAGATTTTTACGGCTTCTAATATTGCACAAGTTAGATTTTTTTTTTTCCAATTATGCAAAGAAGAGTGGGTCAGAATTCCTCTACAGCATGTGTGAAAGACTCACTACCAGTTATCACAAACGCCTGATTGCAGTTTACTTTTTTCACATAGGGCCAGGTAGATTTGGACACTTAAAAAAAAAAAAAATATATATATATATATATATATATATATATATTCTACTTAACATATTACATCATATTTTAAAAACTTCATTCTGTATTTACTCAGGTTATCTTTGTGTAATATTGTAATTTGTTTCATGAACTCAATCATTTAAGTGTTAGAAATATCCCAAATAAAAAATCATGAGGAGACAAATACTTTTTGTAGCGCAGTAGTTGGTGTTTAGAATTTTATCCCAATTCTGCTAGTATCACAACTTTACAAATATTTCAATCTAATTTTGTTTTTTTCTGATTTTTCTGATTTTATAATTCTAAATAAATTCAGCAAATAATTTGTTCCAACCACACAGGATGAATGATTTAGAGCACACCACCTACAGGATTTTAAAAGAACAGCAGCAGCTTTCTCTTATCACTTCAGTCAAGCTGTATATAAATGTGATGAGATGCACGAATTGCCAGACATAAGAATTGCAATACGTAAACAATTTTTTCTCCCATCTCTAGCTAGTAATAGGTTATTTTAAGGCCCAAGCATTATGACTACAGCCCTATTATGCCATAGTGTGTGAAGTTCTTCAAAGAACCTCTGCCCTATTGTTCTTCTAAGAATATTTATTAAGGCCCAAACACTGACAACAGCCCTATGAGGTTTTTTTTTTTCCTGCATTCAGGATTTTTTGGGTGTCTTAATATGCTCATTTAAATTAGCACACAGTTTGGACTCTGTTGCCATTAGGACACCCGAGTGGCTGGACCCTGGGTAGAGGGATTTTTGTTATCGCAAACGGGTCAGCCGTGATGATGCCTTAAACGTATGCCAAAAAGTGGTTAATAACTTTGTGTGCCATTATATTGAGTGAGACGTTCATTGACTTTACGTTCAGTGACATCATAGAGTGATGCTTTTTGTCTAGCATCTACGGCCTATTCTACACATGTACACACCACAAATGTTAACACTCACACACACCTCTCTCTCACACGCACGCAGAAACATACATATACATAACGCACATACACACACACACACTAACAAGTCACATGTCTCAGACACATCACACACAGCCCTATATAGTGTGTAAAGTGTGCAAGTTGTGCGGTGCACCGGGCCGTCGATAGCTTTTTATAGGTCTTAACATGCTCAGAAAACGCACAGATTGTGAAGTGCACCCGGGTGGCGATGACGCGGGGTGCTTGGGCCCGCTCATCATTGCTTTCAACTACTGTACATATTTCAGGTTGTTTGCAAAATGCAACCAATGGAATTTGAGGCACTACTCCTAGGGGATTTATACAATCGCCACCAAATACGGCCATTGTAAACTCAAGACATTGAAGATGCAAAATTGCAAAGGAAATTTTGATATCTCAAGCGGTTTAGTTGTGGTAATGTCTTAAACTTTTTTTCAGGAAAGTGAAAAAAACTTTTAGTGACACAAAAATGTGCTTTCCTTTTACAGGATCTGGGTCTTTTCGGATATCTTAACATGCTTAAAGATAACACAGGTTTTGTGGTACACCTGTGTGGCCATGGCGCAGGTGCTTGGGCCCGATCATGGTTGCATAGTTTTTTTATTTTATTTTTATTAAATTGATGTCAATCACTAAGAGTGTACACATCAAAACCCAAATTGTACACATCACTCAGGTTCTTGGAGAATAATTGTACACATTGATAATCTGTGGTACACATTTTTGAAGTACATTGCATACATTGATAAGACTTGAAGTAGGCAAGTGTGTTTCTACTATTAACATTGCATTTGACTAAAGCTAGAAACTCCTTGGACTTAAATTGAAATCTTAAAATCCTCTGTCAACTGGAACTCAGCATCTGAGCATTCAACTTTAAAGGAGTTTATGGTAGTGTATATTTTAGATCAATTTACATAGACATGTCAGTTTGACAGTAAACACTTAGTATATACTGTTTGGTTTTTTGAGAAGGTAAGTTCTATATAAACTGACAATCAGTAATGTTGTAAGCTTGTTGCTTACAAATGTTTTTTTCCCCCATTATTTTGGCTAGAACAAATCAGGCTTAGATATTTGGCTTGCAAGTTACGCAGAATGCAGCATTGCTTCTGCTTCTCTTTGTGAGTTGTTTCTGTAGCAGTTGTTACCCCATATCTATCTTCAGTCTCATCAGCTTCTAAGATTGCTTTTAAACACGCAGTTCTTAAAGATTTATACAGACACACCCTCTCACGTGGAGCATGCTCATTACGCTACATTAAAGCAATTGTCTCACCACAAGAAATGCCATTCTGACTGGATTGATGTTTGTTCTTTAGATGTGGTTACTCTGTTCTGGAGGAGATTGTTTCCTTGGAGAGGTACAAGTGCATGGGTGTGTATCAGAATGTCTGTGTTAAAGTTTAAGAGCATGCAAGGTCCCGTAGTGCATTTGCTACCGATTATATTTTTAGTCTGGTCAGATGTGTTTTGTGGTTTCCAAAGGGTTAAAAAAAAAAAAACACACAGGAAGACAGCAGGGCAGGTGTTTGTGCATGGTGTGCATTAGATATCAGTGTATCACTTTTTACCCGACAGGAACTGTTGGGTGTTTGTTGTGTTTGCATACCTCTTAATAATTGCCTGCTGCTTGTAAAACAAACATTTTGTAGATCATTATCAGTAGCACACAGTTAATGTCAGGGCTGTGCAAGAAATGAAAGAGGAAAAGATGTATTTTATTAATCTGAAAGAGAAACTGTAATCTTACAGCAGCCGGTTCACAGATTATACAACAGGATAAAAACAAACAAGGAGTCTTGTCGAATCTATTTAAATATAAGATTATAACAAACCGAATATAAGATTAGTAAGCCTATTTCTAGACAAGTCGTACCAATTTTTTTAACGCAACTTTTAGAGATGGTAATCACCAGTCACCTCCCTATGAGATGATATCATGACACCTGTGTGTCGATTCGATTAAAGTTGTGGTTCTATAAGTAGAATGATTTTACAAATATCTCGATACCCCGATTTGATATTACATTTTTCCCTGATTTTGTTACAATTTTTGACCTTTTAAAAAAGGTTAATGATCGATTAAATGTCGCCCAATTAAATTTAAACATTAGTTTTCTCACATAAAAACCAAGAGCAGCATTTAAACAATACAAACTACAAGAGTTTATCTTTTAACTTGAAATTCAATTTTAATTAAAACAAAAAAAAGCTTCAGTGTTCTTAAGCAGCATGTATCTCTGTCATCCACATTAATTATTATTTCTAAACAAACTTGGCAAATAATTCACTCCTGCCACACAGGATGAAAATGTGTTTTACATTTTACTGCCTCAAATGGCACCAAAGTCTCAAAACCCAATTTGACAGTGAGCGCACGGGTTGAGTGGCTGTGCGCATGACAGATTCGCGTTTGCAGTGTTTCAGGACTTGGGTAAGCGTTGTGTAATACTTTTAACGCACATGATTATTTTTGATAATGTAATGGCATGAAAAAGTGTTTCTCTTGCACCATTCGAAAGCTTCTGTGCCCGGTACAGAATCGTTTATATCTAAGGCTGATCCGGCGGTCTCGGCTAATAAAACCAGTCAATTCTGGTCACTGACCAATCGACCGGTTCATCGCTATTATAAATGTAAAAAAAAATCGATTTTGGAGTCATTGTGGCGAACTGTAAATCACCACATAAAAGAATTGATTTTTATTTGAAAATATCCCCCCCCCCCATCTCTAGTAACTTTCTAGTTCTTTTGGCAGCAAAAAGTTTTAAGCATTAATTTTTTGAAAGAAGCAAAATTATCTGCCAGTGGAACAAGAAATTTGTTTGGGGGAAAAAACAAAAAACAAAAAACAAAGAGCATTGTGAAGTGATTTTTTTTTTGTGGTCTGAAACGTGTGCATGAATGGATATAAAGCTCAAGGTCGACATTCTGCACAATTTCATAAACTTAGTGTTAAAGCATCCTCCCTATAGTACTTATTTTGCTCCAACAGACTTTCACCTGTTTGATCCCCTGAACAGCAGTGCATCTGTGGCAAAAATTTTCAGCCAAAAATGTTTTTTTTTTTTATTTTTTTTTTTTTTTTATTTTTTTATATGAGGGAATATTAAAGCTAGTTGACAGATGGGCAAAGTATACTGAAAAGCAAGGCGGTTTAGTTAAAAAAAAAAAAAATAATAATAAAAAGTTCATTTAAACTAGTTTTATAGCCAGAGTGCTGATAATTTTTGACTCACTTCCATAGTTTGTATTTCAGCTGGAACGTTAACAGTCTTCTGAGAGTAAAGTGCTTTATTTCTTTAGAGGGGAGTGGTGAATCTGGCAGGCTAAGGCTCTAGGTTGTTGGTTCCGAGGATCCAGGTTTGTTCTCTGCCGTCAGTTGGTTCTAACACCCTGTACTACCCAGCAGCTACATGCAGTGCCGGTCCCAAGCCCAGTTAGAAAACTGGAGGGGTGTGTGAGGGTTTACATCCAATGTAAAACCTGTGCCAAGTTGTGTGCAGATTGGATGGCGACCCCCTGACAGGAGCTGCCAAAAGAATTGCAAACTTGTTAAAAAGGATCACAATATGACACCTTTGCAACCAATGCTGCAGTAGCACATCCACCCTAAGGTTTGATGTTTTGTGTGTTTTGCTATTCTTTTCTGCCCATAATAGTTGTAAAGAGCTGTTGGTTGAGGCGCAGTCCAACTATAGCATGGTCGGTGTGAGTGGGATCTCATTAGTCTATATTTTGACGTGTGATATGATCATTACCTGGAGACCTGTGTCTGCATGATCTTCACTTGCACTGTGTCATTGCCACATTTGGCGAACGAGCAGCTGTCCACATGTCTCTATATGTACGTGTTAGTGAAAATATTCTCTTTGTCCATACAGGACCGGCTGGACCTCTTAGGATGGCATCTATTGAAGTAAGAATCCTTTTGAGTTTCAGCTTCATGGTGCTTTCACAACACCATTAAAATGTTGTATTCTTGAAACAGTCAAAGATAGTTTGTTCTTATAACTAAAATTTTCAGGGCCAGACATCTTTGAATGCATCGCAGGCCAATAAGAGAACCATCGGTCATCGCGGGATTGACCCCACAGGAGAGACTACATACAAAAAGGTAAGTATGCTCGGGTATACCCACACACAATTCAGTTCAATTCAGTTTTATTTCTATAGCACTTTTAAGAGTAATCAGTGTCACAATGTAGAGTATGGAATTAAATTAAAATGTACGGAAAAAAGTGTAGACCAGGGGTCTTCAACTCCAGTCCTGGAGGGACAGTGTCCAACACAGTTTGGTGATTCTTCTTCTCAAACTAATCTGTTAATTACTACAGGTAGGTTCAGTGGGTGTGTTTGGGTGTTG
>JAAGKR010004650.1:0-27597 GCA_011419295.1 Clarias macrocephalus
AGAGAGAGAGAGAGAGGGAGAGAGAGAGAGAGAGAGAGACAAAGAGAGAGACGGAGAGAGAGAGGGAGAGAGAGAAAGAGAGACAGAGAGAGAGAGAGAGAGAGACAAAGAGAGAGACGGAGAGAGAGAGGGAGAGAAAGAGAGAGAGAGAGAGACAGAGAGAGAGAGACAGAGAGAGAGAGAGAGACAGAGAGGGAGAAAGAGAGAGAGAGAGAGACAGAGAGAGAGAGAGAGAGAGAGACAGAGAGAGAGAGAGAGACAGAGAGGGAGAAAGAGAGAGAGAGAGAGAGACAGAGAGAGAGAGAGAGAGAGAGGGAGAGAGGGAGAGGGAGAGAGAGAGAGGGAGAGAGAGAGAGAGAGAGAGAGACAGAGAGAGACAGAGAGAGAGAGGGGGAGAGAGAGAGAGGGAGCACTACAGTGTGATATTACATTAAAAGCAAGCCAGAGGACCAGAAAAAGGACCTCAAGCCATTATGTCACATTTTGTTGCGTCAAGTTTTGTTCTGTGCTGATGAAAGTAGTCCCAAAAATATACCAAAACAAAACCGTGTGTTTGTGTGTGTGTGTGTGTGTGTGTGTGTGTGTGTGTGTGTGTGTGTGTGTGTGTGTGTGTTTGTGTGTGTGTGTGTGTGTGTGTGTGTGTGTGTGCATTCAATAATCCAAAGGCACACTAAATAGTCAAGGTGTTACAACTGACATTTGAGGCAGATTATGGAAACGACGATGTAAAAATAATAAAGTATTTACATTAGGACCTGACACCAAGTCTGTAACGTTAAACCGTGGTAAAGACCGGAGAGTAAATTATTACTGCCTACACTGCATTATGCAAAACATGCTGTCCTCATTTCCTCATTTATATGTTTGCATTTCCACATCAGAGAAGATTCATTTAAAAGCCGGTTATATAACTCTGTATGCCTTTTTTTCACCCCTTGCTTTCCCTTTCATTTACAACCAAATTAATAAGTCAAAAAAAAAAAAAGTTTCCGGAGACGACAACTCAATGTTTAAATTGGAGTAAAAGTTTCAGTATACTTGAATTAATTTGAACCTTTTAATCTTTTCTCTAAACTCTGCTTCATCCACCACCCTGTTATTAATTATTTTTCTATAAAAGCACAAGACAGAGTAATTTATTCATTACTTAGCCAGAATCTTATCATAAACAACTCCATGACTCAATAACCAACCAAACACAAACAAACAAACAAACAAACAAACTGAACAAAATATGCATTTTGACATCTGGATAGATACATTTATATTCACCTTTGGTATATATTTTTAACCTACAGCCCATTTCAAAGCTGTAATATTAAAATTAGCACTTGCCCGGCGTCTAAAAAACCCTTTGATCTCATTTGATTGTAGAGAAAGATGATTTCTGACGGTGGATTCATTTTCCTGAGAGCGTTATTAATGTTGTCGACTTCTTTACGGTGCACTGCTCACAAAAAGCTATTTTTTTCTCCTCCCTGAATGAAGGACATTAAAACTATGAAAGGGAAGAAAAAAGAACACACATGTCACATTTGTACTTTTGTGAGACTCGCCTGCTCTGTGGAAATTCAAATTAGACTCCAGGAGGAAACGATTTAAGGTGATGCTTGACACTTGCACAAATCAAATGCAAGAGTGTGTACGAGTACAGAAGCTGCCTTTGCGTTCACCTTTAACATTCGTCCAATTTAAGCAGAAATGTCTTCACCTTCCTGTCTGATTCTGGCAGTGTTTTTTTTTTTCTTCTGTGAGACCCGTCACAGTCGTGTCCCGTGTCCACCGGGAGTTTTCTGATAAAATTGGGATCCAAGTCAAAATTTTTATTCAAATTCCGTTACTTAATCTGTACTGAGCCTGGATGAATAATCTCACGAATAACCTGTTGAAACTTTAAGCTGTTAGCCCCGCCCCTCACATTTTTTTTCATTTATTTATTTATCTTTTAAAAAATTATGCTAAAAGCCTTTGATGTTTCTTGGTCTCTGTGAACTCGAATTCGAATTCCACTGCACAGGTAAAGCAGATGAATTGGTTTGATGCGTGGCACCTTTGCCCTTTAGTCCACATAAGGAACACGAAGCTTGTAAGCACCACTGAAGGAGGCGTGGCCTCTGTACCTACCATTGTTAGTGAAAGCGGTTTGGCCCCTGTATCTGTTAGTCTCAGTGAGGAAGGTTTGGCCCCTGTATCTGTTAGCCTTAATAAAGGAGGCGTGGCCTCTGTATCTGTTAGCCTTCATAAAGGAGGCGTGGCCTCTGTATCTGTTAGCCTTAATAAAGGAGGCGTGGCCTCTGTATCTGTTAGCCTTAATAAAGGAGGCGTGGCCTCTGTATCTGTTAGCCTTAATAAAGGAGGCGTGGCCTCTGTATCTGTTAGCCTTAATAAAGGAGGCGTGGCCTCTGTATCTGTTAGCCTTAATAAAGGAGGCGTGGCCTCTGTATCTGTTAGCCTTAATAAAGGAGGCGTGGCCTCTGTATCTGTTAGTCTTAATAAAGGAGGCGTGGCCTCTGTATCCACTAGTCTTAGTAAAGGAGGCGTGGCTAGATGTCAGATCTTCTATATTTAATACAGCTCAGGGCCTAAGGGATGCCTAGTTCATTAATGAATTCTACACACAAACACACACACACACACACACCAAAAAAAATACATAAATAAACATTTAAACTTTTTAAGGCATTTGAAAATTTTGAAACATACTCATCACTATCATTGAGTGATACATCTGAGGAAGCTCTTAGCACACAACACTGGTCAGGCGTTTCAGAACTTCAGATCTTCTTAAACTTTAACAAAAGTACGGAAAAGTTTAAAGCCAATGTGTCTAATGGGTTTAATTTTTAATGTGTGTCACCTATAACGAGGCAACATCATTTAATTAAAAGCCTGACAGCTGTGTTATTACCTGCTTCAGAAAAAACAAACAAAAAAAAAACAGATTATTCTATTTATACTTAATGTGTTAATACATTTTTGTTAAGTAAATACACACTTGGAAATAAAATGCGTATAGACTTACTGTACGTCTTGGAGATATGTAACAGCCGACAACATTGCACAAAGGAAAAGACTCTTAACTTACTTACACCTTCCAATGAACTTTGCTGTGGTCAAAGTGGACAAGATTAGAGAACTTTTGTTCTTAGAATGAAATCAGTAGGAAGAAAAAAACATTTAAGTCAAGAGATATTGAATTGAAATTGTTTAACAAAAAACTATACTGGATATGATTGTTCTTTTGTACAATCCTTCAAAACATTAGCCACAAGTATCTGTAATTTAATCCCAAAGCATAATTTTTAAAGGAGTTTATTCATCCATTTCCATTCCGACGATGGGTTTGTTGAAGAACAGCATTTCTGATCCATGCATCTATCACCCATGCATCCCTCCTGTGTATCATTACTACACTACAGTGAAATAATTAGCTTCAGCACCAAGGTTCTGTTTAAAACAACCCCAGACTAGCGTCTCCTAAACTGGACCTTTAAAAAAAAAAAGGTCTTCCACTTCACCAAACAAGTCTCACTGAAAATGGCACCGAGCCTGAAAATGTGTTAAACCTTGAAACTGACCATGAAAAGTCATTGAGATTCCGCTAGATTATAGAGCTGAAAACTCATGCCTCGACTGGAGTGCATAATAAATAAATCGTGACTTGACTAAGGCTTGTAAAAAAACTCAAACAAGTTTTGGAATCAGAGGCTACTCTCATATTACAAGCCACGCTGCTTAGTTCCAATTTTTTGGTCAGATCAGTTCATGTTTAGAGAGGATCCCATGCATGCACAAAGTCACATAAATTCAGTTGTGCCAGTTTTCACATGACCAAATCATGTCACATGACCATGTAGCAGATACTGTATGCATCCAATCTAGGGCCACATGAGAAAATTATTCAAATCCGATCTGAGGAACATCAGATTTGTGCGTTCAGACGTCCCTAAAAACCGGACCTGTGACACACTGGAGTAAAAAAAATCAGAATTGAGTCGCTTCAAGCTAATAACGTGAACGTAGACACAAATGCTGTAAAAATCTAAACCTTCATGTTGCTTATGTTTGAGCTGCTTGTCGTTGCTGTGAATTATTAAACTCAACTACCAACATTATTGTTGCTCCAAACAATCGTGTAGCTTCAAGAACATAATATGTGAGCAGCACCTTGCTCATGCTCCTTGCTACAACCCAAGTATGAATTCTTAAGTCTAGGTTGAGGTGTGGGATTCTCAAACACAGCACTAATTACCTTACATACAAATTTATTCCCAAGAAACCCACTCTTACAACGGCAATTCCCATCGATGCCACTGGAATTCCCTGGGTTTCCATGATTCGCTGGTGTGTGTGTGTGTGTGTGTGTGTGCTTTTTGTTCCTCCAGCTGACGCAGCTGAATCTGTGAGAACCGTCCTGAGTGGCGCTTATTTCGATAGGAAAGGAGTCGCTGCATTTATACATGCTGAAAAAATCATTAAAAGTGTCACATTTGATCAGCATTTCCTTTCAAAAAGCAAGACAAAGACTTATTATTACTGCCCCTATAGGTGCATCGAAATATCTGAGTCATCTAACTAGAACTGACATTATCAAAACCCAATGCAATTTCCGTGTTAAATTATATTTATTTTTACCCAAAATTGCAGCAGTGTTTCCTAAGTTAAGTCCAACAAAGTGAGTCACCGCAGTCGAGAATGCTGCAGAGTCTGCTGAATAAGAAGCAAGTGCTTGGAAATGAGTGAAATATACAGAGCGTTGTGTTAATATATGCCATGTCATGAGCACAGAAAATGTGTTTTATTTGTATTTTGTGGAAAACAAGCAACCAACTCCCATGCCTATTAGTTTATTTATGTCTGAATCAGTGTTTAATTGATACTTTTGATTTGCTGGCTAAGCAGCTTAAGAATTGCATCAAAACTTTAATGATGCAAAGTCATAGCAAGCTAATTTCCTGTAAAAATCTCCGAGTAGTTTGGACATCTATGGACACCAAACGTATCAAGCTGGCTATAGAAATGTGTCCTAAAAACTAACATAATGTTTACTAGTAAACCAGGGTACTGATTTTACTTTAATAAAACATCACCTAAATTATTTACTTCTTATTTGCCTAACAAGACTCATCTAACTCTAACTAGGAAATCTGGCTACTTATTGGCTTTTACTCAGCAAATAAAACACTATCTACAGTATAATTAACGAGTTAGCAAATCAATATTGAATGCTACTATAGAAACTTACCTCACAAAACTAACTAGTGATGCTTACTAATATATCCTGGCAACTTATCTTACTTACAGTAAACACTTAAAAAATTGTCTACTTACTATCAAATCCAAAGAAATGCCTAACAAGGCTCATCTAATGCTTACTAATACATGTGGCTTCTGATTTTACTTAGCAAATAAAACACTGTAGTAAGTTACACTAAGTAATTTAATTATACTTTCATTTTAATTAATTATAATTCAAGAATGTTGCTATAATTAGCAATTCAGTGCAGAATTCTCAACATTTCTCTAACAACACTAATGCAATGCTTCATCATAAATGTGGCTTTATAAAAAATAAAAAAACTCTAGCAACATTAGCTACGTAGCATTTCTCTATCAAATGCTAGAGCTGTGTCTAAAAAGGCTTATCTAATGCTTGCTAGTAAATTTGGCTACTGTTTTTTTCTTCCAAATAAAACACTATCTATAATTAGCAAGCTAGCAACTCTCGACCAAATGCGAGAAATTTGCCTCTCAGGTGTAACTTAATGCTTACTTGTTAAGTTGCCTCCTGATTTTACTTAACACATAATACACTAGCTAGAATGAACGGCCGAACAACTCACTAGCAGATGGTAAAAATCTGCATAGCTCTCGTCAAATTTTTGATATCTCAAAGGGGTCAGCAGTGATAATGCCTTAAACGTACGCTGAAAAATGATGAATAATTTTCTGTGTGACATTATATTCAGTGACATCACGTTCAGTGACATCACGTTCAGTGACGTCATCATAGCGTGATGCTTATTTTCCAGCATCTGCGGCCTTTTGAACACCATCGCACCATCACAAATATTAACACTCACACACACAAACACATCTCACACACGCGCACACACACACACACACACACACGCACACACACACACACACACACACACACACACATTAAAAATGTTAACACTCACTCACACACACACACACACACACACACACACACACACACACACACACATTAAAAATGTTAACACTCACTCACACACACACACACACACACACACACACATTAAAAATGTTAACACTCACTCACTCACTCACACACACACACACACACACACACACACACACACATTAAAAATGTTAACACTCACTCACACACACACACACACACATTAAAAATGTTAACACTCACTCACACACACACACATACATCACACACATGCACACATACATACATACTCAGCAGTGTGTGATGTGTCCACATTGTGTGGTGCAACCGTTCTTTTCGCGGTCTTAACACACTCAGATAACACACAGGTTGCGCGGTGCCCCCGAGGTGGCGATGGCACAGGGTGCTTGCGCCCGTCATCGTTGCTTGCAACTATATTATTTAAATTAATGTCTAGCTAAAATTAGCTTGCTAGCAACTCGCTAGCAAATTTGCCTCACAGGACTCAGTGCTTACCAATAATCCTGACTACTGATTTTACCTAAATAAATCTCTAGCAAAAATAAGCTAGAAATAATAAATGCTAGAAATCGACTTCACTAGACTAATTGAATGCGTACTAGTTAACCTGGCTATGGATTTTACTTAAATGACTCACTAGCTAAGCTAATATGATTAGCTAGCTATGAAGCCACATATTGTATTAGCTCTTCCGCTCATTTAGTTTGGTATCTGGTTAGCTTAGCTAAAATCAAGCTTTATTTCACTTTTTAAGCCTGATTAGTGATTAGGATTAGTAATTGATTAGCAACGATGGCTTAACTACAAGATAGGTAATGCTAGTTACATTTACATGTCTGGCTAACATGGGTAAGGATGATGAATTAACATTTTAAGCAAAGTGTTTCGTTCTGACTACATTTACAGTATGAAAAGATACACAGCTTTGGATGCTGATGAAATGCATCTTTAAGCCCCTCCTTTATATTGCAAAATCAGGAAGTGGGACATTTTCTGTTGTATTATGAATAGTTTTTTTGTGAATAGTGATTTTGGAAAATAAATAAATGCTGCAGTGGTGTATGTTTTTTTTTTTTTTTTTGTTTGTTTTGTTTTATTTTTTTGCTCCCGTCTGCTGTCGATGTGAGCAATTTGGAAGTGTTCAGTTGGACAGAGAGAGAGAGAGAGAGAGAGAGAGAACAAACAACAACTGAACATCAGAAAGCAGAGCGATGGAGAATGAAGGAGGCTCTCGATGCTCTCGATAGCAATCACATGCCTCCTACACCACTCGCAGCAGCACTCGTTCAGCAGCAGACACTAAAGCTGCATTCATTATCCACTTCCCACTGGTGCGTGTGTGTGTATGTGAAGTGGAGAAAGATGGCTTCCCTACTGCAGCAGTAGGACCGTCCAGTTGCTCTCTGCTCATGGTGTGGATGCTAAAGGGTGATGGAGCTTAATGAGCTGTCGCCCCTCACCCAGCTCAGAACCTCCAGTAGAAGTCTCTCTCTGTCTCTCTCTCTCTCTCTCTCTCTCTCTCTGTCTCTCTCTGTCTCTCTCTCTGTCTCTCTCTGTCTCTCTTTCTCTGGCTTACATGCCTGTCCTCCACATCAGTTTATCCTGCAGTGGCTCAGAATCAAGAGTACGAGTAGACAGAGATTTGTGACTGCAAACCAAGAACCCACAGGGCCACATAATTAAAAACTGGACTGAAAGGATGAAAAAAAAAAAGAAGTGACATTTCGACAGCGTGTTCATGAAGTCGGTGGTATTTAATGAGAAGGTAACCATAACCCATGTTCACATTTGAAGCCTTGTTGCCCAGATCAGATCTTTGTGTGTTTGTAAATGACACAGTTCATCAAAGTGGGACTTTGGTTGTCATGCAGACTACACACATGAACAAAAAGTTGACAATCCATCATTACAGCAGCAGCAAGAACACGAGCCGCTCTGGAGTTTGACTGCAGCGATCGATGTACAGGGCGAGGACGGAGAGAAAGGTCATTGTTTTAGCAGTTTTTTTGCGGGTGTTACTGACGGGTCATGATTTAGCAGCAGGTTTCTGATGCTAATATGTGATAATAGATGGGGGGGGGATTGATTCAGTGATGTATCGTGATTCTCTGTTATGTCTTTTCATCTATCACCACACTCAATCCAAATGATTTTTATTTATATAATTTTTATTTATTTATATTTTTCCATTTGAGGTGGTAGGTGGTGATTCAACAGGTTTGTAATAAGGCTTGGGAGTGAAAAAGTGAAATTTTCCAAAAATGTGGTTAATCACAGGTCATTTATGATTTACTGAGGGGGTTATATGATCATATTTTCTAGATCTAGTGATAACCCTGGCGGCTGCATTTTGGACTAACTGAAGCTTGTTTATTGAGGATGCAGGACAACCACCCAGTGATGCATTACAATAGTCCAGTCTGGAGGTCATGAATGCATGAACCAGCTTTTCTGCATCAGATATGGATAAAATGTTCCTAAGCTTGGCAATATTTCTACGATGGAAAAAAAGTTGTTTTGTAATATTGTAAGATATGATTTTCATAGGGACGAGTTGCTGTCTAATATTACAGTACACCCAGGCCTTTCACTGTCGAGCTGGTAGTAATAGTACTTCCCCCTAAATGCAAGCTGAATTGTGAGAGCTTTTGTGTTCTGGTTTTTGGACCAATAAGTAATATTTCTGTCTTATCGGAATTTAGTAAGAGAAATTTATCGGTCATTCAATCTTTTGTATCTTGGACACATTCAGTCAATCTGGACAACTTGGATATTTCATCTAGTTTTGATGAGATGTATAACTAACTATCATCAGCATAGCAGTGGAAACTAATCCCATGTCTTCTAATGATGTTACCCAATGGAAGCATGTACTCTATATGGAGAACAGCAGAGGTCCTAAAACTGATCCTTGTGGGAACCCATATTTTACTGGCATTACACCAGACTGTCTCTATACTATGATGGGGCTTGAAACCTGACTGAAATTCTCTGAAGATATTGTTTTCCTGTAAGAATGTGCATATTTGAGCTGACACCACCTTGTGGAAATCTAACTATAAATATTTTAGATTTAAATGGAAGATTTGAAATCAGTCTGTAATATGTTATTAATATAGTTTTTTTTTTTTTTCAAAGATGATTAATAACTGCCAACTTAAAAGATTTACTGACATGACCTAAATATAGTGACGAATTAATAATGTTTAGAAGCAGCTCTCCAGCTTTATGTATCACTTCTTTTAGAAATCTATTTAAGATTGGATCTAACAAACATGTTGTTGATTTAGCTGCTGTGATAAGTTTGTACAGCTCTTCCTGTAAAGCGTTGACGCTCGAGATCATGAGATGCTGTCGGAGGTTGAACATCCATTATTTTTTAACTGATACTATTGATTCTTTCAATATAGAAATTCATAAAGTCTTCACTACTAAACTGTGATGTAATATGCTCTGCAGATATCTTAGGTTTTGTTAGTCCAGCCACTGTACTAAATAAGAAACTGGGACTGTTTTGGTTTCTTGCTATCAATTTGCTCAGATGCTCGGACCTACAGTAGCAGCTTTTAGAGCCTGTCTAGAGCTGCACATACTGTCTTTATATGCAATTCTAAAAACGTCTAATCTAGTTTTTCTCCACTTTCACTTGAGGTTGCGGGTCGCTCTCTGGGTGCGAGTATGACTATTGTACCAAGGTGCAGGTGTTGTTTCTCTAAACTTTTTTAATCTAATGGGGGCAACAGTGTCTAGCGTGCTCATAAAAATAGTGCCTATGCTGTCAGTCATTTCTTCTAGATCATCAGCATTTAGGGGTCTAGTAAGAAGTTGAGACAGATCCGGCAGATTACTTGTTATTAACAAGTCTTTGGTGGTCGGATTAATATTTCCACCACATTGGGAGATACAGCTAATCTGTTCTACAGGCAGTGTGTACACTAAGAGGTCATGGTCTGTGATGTCATCACTTTGGGGTAGAACTTCTATATTAGTGACGTCTATACCATGGCATTTAATTAAATCTAGCGAAAATATGATCATATACAGTACGATCCCTGCACTGGCTGCATGTTAAGTTTAGAATTAATTGCAAACTAGCATTACTAACATACAAGGCCCTAAGTGGTTTAGCTCCCATGTACTGAATCTAGCCAGTCTTCTGACACATTAGAATCCGCTGCGCTGCTTAAGATCACAAAACTAGTGCAGTAGTTCCCAACGTCCACAAAAGGGGGCAGAGCGTTTTCATATTTAGCTCCTAAGCTTTGGAATAGCCTTCATGACAGTGTTCGGGGCTCAGACACAGTCTCCCAGTTTAAAAGCAGACTTAAGACACATCTCTTTAACCTGGAATACTCATTCCATAACCTCATACTCCAGCACTCTCATCTAGTGCTGCTAATAGAATAAACAGCAGCTACGCTAATTCTTTTCTTTTTCCTGTTCTTTCTTTGTCTACCAATTTCGAGGCACCTGAAGATTGTGCCAGCCCCAGTAGACAGACGTACTCTGCACCTGACTGACTCATCCTGATGCCATGCTGGTGTCGAACTTCATGTTAACTTAGACATCTTTGGTTATACTGAACTTCCAGCTGCCTAACACACAGTATGTCGGCATAAAATTCCTGCTATCTGTTATGACCCTAATGAGGATGGGTACCTTGTTGAGTCCGGTTCCTCTCAAGGTTTCTTCCTATTGTCATCTCAGGGAGTTTTTCCTTGCCGCTGTCGCCCTCGGCTTGTTCATCAGGGACAATCTGATCATTCTGGTCTATAAACATATATATGACCACTGTTAAAAGCACTTTATAAACAAAATTGAATTGAATTGAATTGAATTACTTTTTCACACAAGGATAGTTTTTTTCCCCCTTAATAAATGAAATAATAATTTAAAAACTTGTATTTTTCTATTTTTTCAGGTTATCGTTGTGTAAAATGCAAATTTTTTGATCTATATATTGTCAAGAGCGATAAACATAAAACAATAAAAATCTGGAAGGGGCACCGCATTTGTACAAAAATTATATTATACAATGAAAAGTTTTCTTCAAACCAACTAGAAATGCCTTCTGGTAACGGTTCTAATAAGTGTGGCTTTAATGGTCACGTTCTGTCTTTGGTAAAATTATCAAACGTTATTCTGTCAAAAACATTGAACTTCCCATATAGACAAAGTATTAAAGTTTTAAGTGTAATATAATAGTCAAAACACTTCAAACTGTTCAGTAAAATGCTTTTTTTAAGATGCTAGAAAAATTTTATTATAACAAATACATCTGAGACTTAAGCGAACTGTATTAGTGTTAATGTTCCACCTAATATGTTTAACATAACATCAAATCCCAAAATATTATCCTAATGTTTAAAAGGTTAGGATGCAATATTAAAAACACCTTGCGTTCTCAAAGACGAAAATTTCGGAAACATTTCTACAATATTTTTTCGAGTGAAAATGCCACAGCAATGTTTATAGATGTAAAAACTTGCTATGAAACTCCAAGAATCTGATAAATTAAAATTCCTTGAAGCTTGAAAATTCTTCAAATCATAACCTTCAGGAAAAAAAAAAGAAAATCTAATTAAAAGTCTAAATTATAAACAAAGAGACTTTTCAGGCATCCTGGGGTGGCGGATGAAATTTGATTGATTATATTTTGTGTTTTCTTGTCAAATAAGCATAAACCATAAAGACTGTATTAAATGAACTGGACAAAACTGGCTAAGACAGTTTAATACCATTCAATCAACTACTGTATAATCCAGAATGTTATGAACTACAGTTAAAAAAAAAAATATGCACCTACAAGTATAGTTTTAAATGTATATAAAATGTATTTGAATATATATACAGTATATAATACAATATAAAGATCAGGGGGGAAAAATGTCCGGCAGTTATTTGCTAAATTCTTCATCTGAACTGGGTCTGGACTGAAATTCCTCATTCTTTTTTCTTTTTTTACTATTATTCTACTAGTTTTAGTAACATTTAAGATAAACAACTGAACAATAAGCTGAGGCCTTAAATGGATACAGTAACTACGCTGCACTTCACTAATGAATGTGAAATTTTTAAGATTTCTGAAGATAGTCAGTAATGATTGTTGAGAATCAGCGTATTGCAGATGGAAGTCCTTCATCAGCTGCGTGATTAACTCTCAGAAATCGAGCTCAAGTAAATTTTTCTTCTTTGTAATGTAACACTGTAATTACAAAAGACGGGCCTCCGAGACGGGCCGGAGCTGTGCAGATATACCGTTATTTGATATGTAAATTCTAACTGAGTTATTACCCTGTTACTCCCAAGAAAAAAAAAATGTAAAAATAGAGCTTGTGTCTCTTTAATTAGTGTCATTTTGATGAGACGATTAGAGTAGAGTAGAGTAGAGTTCATGGTCTGAGGCCTGTTTAAATGGCGGGACATTCCAAGCCTTATTGCTTTAAAGGAAGATAGGACTAATGGAGAAAAAAAAAAAACATGTTTAATTGCTTTTTGTCTCCCATTGTTCTCACGTTCCCTGCCGAATTTGTTTGATAGTCGACCGTGCCTGCTTTGTACAATGAACGACTAGCAAGCAGGCTTCAAGACGCCGAAATCCTCCGGATCCTAATTATCTGTGACTCATTTCAAAAAGTTAAACACTTCATGAGTTATAAACCGTAGAACAGGGAGTGCAAAGGAATCCAGCTAATGAGGTTCATTTGGGTTGTAAGGATTAAGAAAGCGCTATGGCAAATGTAACGTGGTATTTATTTGCATTACCGATTATAATAGGGTAGTTTTGCTCTCATATACATTAGCGTAAGTACCTGTCATCGACGGGAAAAGAGTTCAAAGGTCAAAGCTAAAAATAAGCTGATGGGAACATATGAGACAAACTGGTTTGAAACTTCCTGCAGGAAGGATAAACATACAGTACATTGATCCGTCCATTCGTCTTTGATTTGTCCATTCATTTATTTTTCGGTCATTTCAATGTCTTCCGCATACTCTGTGCATATACAGTACAATAAACAATAAACACCAATCAACCTAATCTGCATGTCTTTGGATTGTGCGAGGAAACCAGAGACCTCGGAGGAAAACCACCAATCACAGGGAGAACATGCAAACCCCATGCACTCATACCCACGGCAGGAATCGAACCCAGGACCTGGAGGTGCAAGGCGACAGCACATATCTCATTTTATATGTTTCGGCTTTCTCTACCAATCAGGTTCTAACTGGAATTTTTTTTTTTTCAGTTCATGCTCTTGGTGTATCTGATGCTTATCCTGGGAACACTGCTCATGAAGTATGAATACAAGTATGAATAAAACTCCACATGGACAGTAAGGCCTTTAAGATTTCAAGCCCAAATCCAATATTTTTGACATACCCATATTGGAATTAGGTTGGAATCATGTTGTAAAAAAAATAATAATAAAATAAAAACCCATGTTAAATGTAATCCGATCTAAACCACATTCAGATTTGGTTTGGAATTAGACTCAGATTCAGATCAGATTGCTAAAGTCGTGTCTCAGTCTGGAAGCTCAAACTGTCTGGATGCGGATCTTTAACTCCACACAGTCACGTTTTATGGGACGTGGATTCATGGTTGAGAAGCGAGCCGGGAGACGATGGGAGAAATATCGATGGAAATGAGAAGGAACAAAAAACTGTTAATTTTGTAGGAAGTTAAGTTGCTATAATTTAGCAGGTTGTACAGGTTGTATTTTTCCTCTGTTGGCACTACTACTGAAAAGTATGTAAAAGCCGCACCCTTTAATTTTCCGTGCAGCCAGATTTCGGTTACAGCTTCTGGTTTTACCGCAGTATGGAAATGGAGAACAAATGCCCCTGGACAGAGGACAAAGTGAAGTGTGTGATGGCACTTTGGAAGGATGCATCAGTACAGGCAAAGCTAGAGGGAATGTACAGAAACAGGGCGATATATGAGGAAATACCATGCTGCATGCCAGCCTCTGGCATTGTTACCATGGCAGCCAATGCAGTTAGGTCGACTGTGTGTCAGATTTGGGCTGCCAGTCTGACCAGGGCCAAATCTGATCTAATCACTTCTAAATGACAAAGGTGACACTCAGGCCTAAAGATCAGATTTGTGAAACAGTCTGAACAAGTCCTAACGCGAGGGAATTCAAGATCCAACAAAGACCCACACTGAAAAAAATGACTTTTTGGTGCGGCAAAATATATTAAATTGACCATCATAATTTTTACATGGTGAAAATAAATTTCCAGGAGAACTAGAATTTCCTAAATAAAAGTTAACATACCTACACATTTAATTCATGTAATGAGTGGAAAGAGTTAAATATTATTATATATTTACGTGTAATATTTAAATGTTTTATAGTCACTGCACATAAACCTAGTAATATTAAGTAAGTTTTAGTCAGAGGTGCTGCGTGTGCGGCTGGAGTCTGTGGTGTTCGAGGTGAGTTTACTTTAGTTTTTAATAGTGTTGAGATTCACGTGATATAAAACCCTGAACCTACGGGACGCCCCAGGGGTCATGTGGTAAATTAATAATAATAATAATAATAATAATAACCGACCGATCGCGCGGATTAATAAACCGACATGTGTGTTTCTTACCCCCACCCTCGTGACAACGGCGTGTTCAGAGAAAAGTTCGCACGTGAGAGTTTGTGCTCGGACCCCTGAGCTTCTACAGAGTCAAACATCGGCATTGTTACTGTTTTTAATCACTGGAATGGAAGAGTTTCTCCATATCATAATCTGCATTGCGCTGTTTTTAATCAACACACAACCCAGGATTGATTACAGATTACACATTTAAATGCAGCATAATGTGTTTATTAAATGTAAAATCAGATGTTTCTACCCACAGGGCTACTGTACTGTACTGTACTGTACTGGATATTTCAACATTTGAACACAGTGCAGAAAGTTAATTTAGGACTCTGTAGAAGTTACTGTCCTGCTCATCACACTGAGGCAAGTATAAATCTGTAGACATATTCGCTTGCTATAATGTTGTTGTTATTTTTATTTGTTCTTCATTGCAAAATATAAAATAGTGGTTAGATATGGTTTTATACCATTGCTGTAGTATAACACATTGTGTCTGTTCATTAACAGGTAGTTGTTACTCTGCATTGGACACAAGCAGACACCAAATGCAAATGAATACATATGAACATAAAGGTTTGTAGCATCATAAAACTGAGTAATTATTGAAAGAATTCATGTTTGGTTGAACTAAATATAAACTCAGCGCTCATCATATGATTTCCTGACACTGTAAATGTGTAAAGTAATCAGACTATGAAATGTAGCATCTCATGCAATGTTCTACAAAAATGTTTTATTGATGCAAGATTACTGCTAAAGCAATTTAACCCAAGTTTAACAATCTGAAGTGTATGAAATGATGGTCGTTTTTATTATGTTCTTTTCTGTGTGATAATGAAGTCAGCACAGGTGAGTGAAACAATTCAATTTTTGTTAATCAAAATAATTATCTTTATCTTTTTGTAAGTGTTATACAGGAGGACAGACGAAGTGATGCCTGTTCGCACCGTCTTAAAATCCTCAACTAATTTATGTCCCATTAAGTTTAAATAGTATGTTCTGAAAAGGACGATTCTACAGTTTGTTTAATGTATTTTTGATATATTTTTCTAAACAAATGCTGGACCCCTTTTTTTTTTTCTTTTTTTTTTTTACAATTTTGTTTAAAACAAGAATTTCAGGCCCTGGTGCCATGCAGTTGTTCCTATGGATGCAAAATTTAACTTAATGCACTTTTATTAAAAATACAACCTGTATCGAGACTGTTAATGTCAAAAACATTCTGTAATGTTGGGGAATAAACTGTTTAATAATATTTTTGTTGTGTGATTTGTGAAAGATATTGATGAAATAATTACAGTTTCTTTACAAAACATAAATTAGCAACGTTCACATCATTATAGGGAGTAATATAAATAGATAAGACCAAGTAAGGGAAAATCTCACAAAACAAAATTATAGTAAGATTTACTTAATAATTCATGAAAAAACAAGATAACAATAAATTAACTTTACTTGATTATTTTAAATAAAACCAACTTGTGAATTAAATATAATTATGCAACATTTACTTGATTTCTTCATGAGCGTTACTTTAATTATTAAGTAGATTTTACCTGACCATGATGTGTGAGTTGTACTTAATATTGGAGCAATAAAATTTACTTAAAATCCATGCGTGCAAATTGTTACGAGGATTTTATCAAGTAAATCTTACAAGTCCTTTTTTTTCCGTGCAGATTATATCATTACTCTGGTTTCTGATGGTTTTTGAGCTAAATTATCATGTATGTTTTTTACATTACATAAAGCATTAATGACAAGAAAAAAAATCAATAATTAGGATTAGAGAACATCTCGATCACAGAGGAGCCTTTAGCCTCGCTCACGGATGTCGCATTGCTAGCAGATGTTGAACTGAACAGAGTCGCTGATTGGCTGCAGATGGTGACAGATGGTGTAAAACCTTTTTTTTTTTTTTTTTTTTGATCTGTGATTATTCCACACACTCCTGGGTGAGACTCAGTGTGCAGTTCTCAAGAGCTAGTTAATGCTTGGTTTAGGGTAAACATTGCACCTGATGTACAGTAAGCACTGTCATCCATGGGAGCTGGCCGTCTGTAAACTGGAACTATATCATGATTTTAGCTTGCACACACTTTAGATCTCCAAGATCTCACACTATTTACTATTGACATTATTTTGAAACGTATGTCTAAATGTTTTCTGTCTGATATCCTAGTTCATGATTGTCTGGATAAGTTGTTTGGTTTTGTTTTTCACACTCGTAAATAATTTGGCATGTAACAGAAAGCACAAGTCGTGGTTCGGTGCAGTATGTACAGTACCTCTTGTTCGGAGCTGCGGTTCGGTGCGTTTTCGGAACATTCTTGTGGTTTATTATAGATTAAATTTGCATACACATGCACTTGTATTCGCATAAAGACACTCGCATTTCTTTCTTTACTAAGCGTATTTGGGTGTTTACTGTACAGTAGGTGCCACAAACACTGCAAACAATGGTTCTTTTAAATTAGACATACTAAAAGAATGGTTTAAATTATTATTTGCACTATTTGCTGTAAACTGCACTGATAAAGCAGCCGTCACAAACACTCATACGAACGGCTACGAACACCGTACGAACGCATTTCCAACAGTCTTCTTAAGGCAGCCTCGTAGCCTGGTCGTAATGTTACGGCCAGGTCGATGGTCTTGTCCAAGATTTGTCCACTCTTCGACAACTTAATAACAATGTATTCGTTCGTGGATCAAAAAAGGACATTTATACGTTGGTTGTACTGTAGCTATGCGCAAGAACACATGAAGTTGTTCATATGAGAGTTTTATGACATTCCTATAAACACCAGACGAAACGAAATCCGTAGGGCATTCATACAAACGCACCACAGCGTTCAGAGGGCATTCTTAAGGCAGTAAGGTGTTCCCAAGAGGGCAGCACAGTACATCATTTGTGCGGCGTTGGCGACGTTCTTCTGTTCCATCCAGGGCCGCGCCCAACAGCGTCACCGTCTCTTCTCTCGTGCTCTTCCAGCTGCAGCTGAGCCAAAGCATCAGCCATAACTGCTAGAGCTTCTTCTTCGTCTTGCAATTGCAGCTGCAGAAGGTGCAACTACAGTCTTCTCTGCATTGTTGCCATCTGTATGGGCGCCGTACGATCACCTTAAGACAAAACATTTTTGTAAGATTGACTTGTGCACTGTATGGCGAATGTACGGATGATAGAAAATGTACCTTTTTTCTCAAAAAAAAAAAAGGAAAATACACACCACTAATCCGAGTTAGCTGACTAGCATGTTGCTAACTACATACGCTAATGCAGGTTCCTAGTTTATAAGTCAAATATGGCGGTGGCGCGAATGACTCTGATAATCCCAACTGGAAATGAGTCCTTGGTGCAGAGGTATATTTTAAATGGACTTGTTTATCTGACGTTTCAAAGCTGGACTGAGTTCCATACCGTAGCGCTGAAGTGATGCCTGAGACGTTCGCTAGTGATATCAGGCGAGTGTACAGTACCTTTTATTTTTTTGATGCTCACTTTAACCCTGTGATTCTGTTCGAAACAAATGTGACCTGACTTATTAAAACAAAAAATACACACACGCGCACACAAACATTGTTATTGTTAGATGTTGTGTTTGAGGTCTGTAGGTAGAATTTCATTTTCATGAAATAGTCAAAAAAGGAGCAAAATGTAAAGAACCCTATATCTAGGGAACGTAGGACCCTGGGAACAGCGAGATAACCTGGATATCAGTCCTCAGCCATGTGCTCTCTGGCTCGTTTTTGTTTGTTTGTTTGTTTGTTTGTTTTCTTTATAATTCTTTTCATCCGTTTTAATTTGTTTATGTGCAGCACATTCTGTAGGAGACGTTTATCAGGTTCAAAAGGCTGTTTTTCCTTCGCTCCTTCCTTGGTTTACACCTTTTTACATTTTTCACACTTTTAAATAGCATATTTGTGAATTTAATAATAAATATATAAACATATACAATCTCGATTAGAACATTTTGAAGATGGTACGTAAACGTTAATTAACGGAGGGAATCCCTCAGCACCATTTACAGCAAAACTCTGTCCACTGTTCACCTGAACCCCCGAACGGTACGAATACTAATGCGTGTCCCGTTACACCGCTAGTGAACATGTATAACAAATGTATTCACCCCCAGTTACGTCATTCTTGTGGACTTCATCCTTACCGCTCAGTAAGAACTATGACCGCTAACGAGTGTGAAAATTGTTTATTCGGTTTGCAATACATCACGTCCTTGTACTCTTTCATACACCTTTTGTTACCAAGCTAAAGATTAGCAGTTGCACATTTGTGCAGATTAGCAAGCTAATTAAACACTCATCAGATGGAGCGATGGCTTTGCAATTCCTTGCAGCACTTCATTTTCTTCGTAATGTCTTCAAGAGGCCAGATAAGGCAGAGTACGATAAAACTACGATTATAAGCTTTTCTTCCACGTCAAACAATAAGGACTAACGTCGTCGCCCGGGAACTGAAGAAACCACCAGATGTTAGATTCTACGGTCGAGGTATCGTTAGAGCCAATCGTTTATTTATTTATTTTTTTTCCCCGTCAAAACTAATTTGGACAGAATTGGAAAATAAAATCAGTGATTAAAATGTCAATTGTCACCGAAATCGCAGCTGGGAATGAACTGTCACATTTAGTCTCTTGTTAGCGTGAAAATAACGTTGTCTCGGTGACGGTTAAAATGTCACACGACGGAAAATGAGAAATCTATAATTGTGCTACGGTACGAAGGTGCTTGTTAAAGGTTTCTTAACAACATCTGACACAAATAAACGCGTAACCGTAGTCTCAGAGTTGCGGAGTGATAACAAGGCGAGTGTGAAAGACGGCCGGTCGATATGATGATATGACGCCAATGTCGTGATGTATCGGTTAATTGGTGTTTATTGCAGTATTGTGGATTTATCCAGCTTGTTGTTTGTTAGTAATTACATACAGCCAGAAAGCAGGTGGCTGTTTTTAACATTTTAACATCCTTTTTAATCCAGTTTTTATATTTTTTTAACTAAATATTAAACATTGTGATACATATCACTGAAATGCCCCCCCCCCCCCCAACCCCCCCTCCCCCCATGTGCTGAGCGAATAAGTGCAGTGGCCTAAAAGTGAAGTTCGCAAGCGTTCGCAGGCGACGTGCTGATGAATCGACTGGATGTGTGTAGTTACAGATGAGAGCGAGCGATAGCGCTGAGAGAAGAGATGGGCTTGAAGGAGGAGATGGATGAGATTTCAGCGAGGCTCCGTGGGAGAGAATTCTGAAACCAGCCGCAGAGGAAAGTCTAAATCTGGTAGCCGTGAGTGAGCTGTATTCAAAACAGATGACCATAACAAATAATAAATGAAGTACGAGTTTATCCGGGTAACCTGGGGCTCGGACGTTTGTGGATCTGGACAGGGTTTTGTGTTGCATGCTGTCGGAGATGGGGCAGCGGCGAGCGTGAATTAAAGAGCGGGAGAAATATGGACTGGAAATGTTTTGTGTGTGTGTGTGTGGTTCTGAATTATGGATGTATTGCAGTCGAGAGAGTGTTTTGGCTGAAGGGGAAAGAGAGAGAAAAAAAAACGGCACGGTGATAATCGGGGTAGGAGGTTATGAAGGCGGGGACGAGAGTTGGAGCTGAGTAATAGGAACAGATTTGCTGAATTGACTCGAAGGTGAGTCATGGGTCAAAAAAAGTGTACATTTTCAGAAAGATTTACCAGTAGTCCTGCCAAAGATAAGACAAATAATAGTAATAATAATAATAAGCCATTTCCTCCATAAAGTGTCTCTTCCAAAACCCAAGGTCTTTTCAAAAGTGTGAAAAAGTACCCAAAAAAAGTGGCCTGTGATGGATTGGCACCCTGTCCAGGATGTACCCTGCCTTGTGCCATACGTCTCCTGGGTTAGGCTCCAAGCCCCCCGCGACTGAATACAGGATAAAGCAGTATAGACGGTGAGTGAGTGAGTGATACAGTATACAAAGACTTTACACTGATCAGCTGTTACATTAACACAATAACTATAAACCAGTAGACTAGAGTCAGAATAATGGACACGCAAGGCTCACCTGTGAACATGGGGACCAAAGGCCAGTCCGGCCGGTCCGTCCAGAGAAAAAACAACGCAGCATAAATCGCTAAAAAAGTCAATACTGGCCAAAATAGAAAAGCACCAGAACTCCCAGTGCACCACAGCCCACCGCGCCCGGGGCCCAAATCATCAAGACCCCATCAGTCGTACCTGAGGGGCCAAAGCTGCCCAGGTTACACAAGGGGAACCCACACCAAACTGGGCATGATGTTACATGATGTAATACTTCAGGAACCTTCAGTTGCTATCATGTAGGTAATCAGAGACTCGCGGCGACACACAGACACTACAGACTCTATGACACCAGAACAATAAACTCATTTCTGTTACAGAATACCGATCCCATAGAGTCACATAGAGACACAATCTCCTCTTCATTTCAAGCTTCTGGAGCTTCATCACAACTGACGAAGCCACCTGACGAATGATCCGCAACATTACCAATAAAACTGGAAAAGAAAAAAAATTAAATGAAGGAAAGAAAACAGCAGCAACAACAAAACAATCTTAAAGATAAAACAAATTAAGGTAATTAGCATACAGTACATAAAATGGTGGTCAAAAGTATTGGGACAAAAGTGGAATTCAATGTTTTCATGACATTCTCTTGTTTGTTTTTTTTTTGTTTGTTTGTTTTTTAACTGACAATAAGAAAACTTTGTTATTTTATGCAAAACGATCAAAATTTAGGACGAATTTCTTTATTTCCTCAGAACCTGCAGGATCTAGCGGGGTCACTCGCTCAACCACATGGTTCCTCGACTGTTCCTGCCATCTCCACCACAAGATCTGAAGATGTCTGAAGATGACCCGGGCCATGGCTCCAGATTATCACATAGCCAGGTCAGGTTTTCACTTCGTTACTGCACCTGTTTTGTGCACAAGGAGAACTAAAATACATCGTTGTCGTAATTACACAGTGGTCCGGAAAGTCTTGCAAAAATGGGCAAAACTTTGATATGAACTGACACAGGTTGTTCAAATTGCACATATTGTTAGAGTAACTCTTGTTCCATACAAAGGTACGACTCAACATCGTCCCGTTCACAAGACACGCATCCGCACTATCGCGGAAACCTGGTTTGTTTTTGCCTTTTTAAAACGTCATAGTCCATCTGTGCACATGTTGCTCTCATCTCCATAACCATCTTCATGGCAGTCAGTGACCATCAACTAAGACAAAGGGGATTTTCAAGACACACACTTACACACACATTCTGCTCCGTTCTGTTAGCACTGCTCCTGCAGAGGAACATCCTCAAAACCAGCAGCCTTTTTCACCAACAGTATCAGATGGTCGTGTCGGGCAGGTGGTCTGCTGTAGCTCTTTTTTTTTTTTTTTTTGTATCCGAAGTACACTGCCAGGGCTCCGCCGGCCTACGCTGCCGTGTCCAACAAGTTCAGCCAGCATGCCGAGTCTGCAGCGAAAACCGGCTGCCCGGCGCAGAAACCAGCCTCCAGCCTTCCCCATGACATTTACGCTCATCAATATTCAAATCGCAGCTTCTTTCCAAGATTTGCATTCGCATATTCTGTTTCAGCGTTTATTGACATTCCATTTTGGCATGTAAACGGGTTGCTAGGTGAAATGTGAGCGGAAGAGACGAAACGTGAGCTAGAGACCATCTCGTAGTTCAAACACGGAAAGAAAGTCACGTTTACTAATTCGAGCCAAGGCAGAGTCGTTTCCATAGACGACAGACTTTACTGTAAGAGCAGAATCTAATTTTTCTAAATTCATAAAATGAACTTTTTTTTTTTCTTTTTTTTTTTGCCTGCTGACATTTAGAGAAGTGTTATTCTGAGCTCCCATGGCTAAATTAACCCCAGGAGGAAAGCCTGGACTGCCACAGGTACAAACCTGCACAAAACCAAACTAAACATGGAATTTACTCAAATTAAACATGCTGATCAGAGATCAGACAAACCCTTCTGATGACTTCATGTTTTTTCTTGCGTCGAAGTGTCGTTAAATAATCGTGATCTGGTGCCGCTTTCAGCCGTGCCGCAGTGTCACGGGCCTTAATGAGGTGCGCTGGCTGCGAGTGCCGGGGTTCACCGTGTCCCTCGGGGAGGCCGTTGCTGCTCACTCGCTTCGGAAAAAACTTTTAATGAAGCTTCAGAAGTGTTTCGGTGAACTTATCGAGAGAGAGAGAGAGAGAGAGAGAGAGAGAGAGAGAGAGGTAAAAATAAAAGTGATGAAAGACATCGGGTGAAATCCTGCAAAGAAATATTTTATAAATGTAGTACTACTCACGTTTTTGTCATTATATCATAATGCGTCGTTTTCATTTCCGTCGCAGCCTGGATGAACTCTTGATTCTGTTGATACATTTTCTAAAACTGTAGCGCTGCTGCAAATCACACGTTCATACCCATGTGCATGTTTCTATAGCAACAGCTCAATTTCAGGGATGTGTATGCAAAGAGGATAAAAAAAAGAAAAAAGGAAACAGTTGTTAAGTGGATATTTACGGAAGGAGTCGCCAGTGTTAGCTGGTAAAACTTCTCGTTTAATCGTAACAATAAACACATATACAGTATGATGTGATGTTTTTATTTGTTTTGTTTTTTGTGCCGTATAAGAGGAATAAAACACTCCAAGACATGCAGTTCCACCTCTGCTTCATCACCCATCACACTATCGTCGCTTCTTTTCCCATAACAGCACTACATGGCATGTTTTAATCCTCACTGCTTGTTGGTAACTTTGTCGTACCTCATGAAATGGCTAATAAGTGCACAAGGTCAGTGGGTTGACCTCATATCATGGCAATTCAGACTGAAATAAAGACTTTCTAGCTAATTCACCAGATCTCGTATCTTACATTTTAGTAAATGTGACACGTCCTGAAATACAAATCTGCCTTCAAAGCAACTTACAATAAAATTCTAACAAGCTTTCGAATGAACATCTACACATCAAATTCAGTCCCTTAATTAGTGTTGTATAAATAAACATCACCAATATATTTTTTTTTTGTATAATTCTCAGTCAGTTATGAGAAAACTCATGAATACATTCATTAAAGGTTCTTTTTTCTTTCAGCCGTGCTCTGTAAATAGTGTCATTTTCCCAGGCCAATTCATGCCTCTTTTTTTTTTTTTTTTTTTTGCATAATTATTATTTTTTTACTATTTATTTATTTAGTATTGCTCTCTCTCTCTCTCTCTCTATCTCTCTCTCTTTCTCTCTCTCTCTCTCATTCTTTTACGAATCCTCAGCTGACCAGAATGTGATGTTATTTATTATTCTATATTATAATAATATTTATTATTATTTTATTATACTATGAACAAGTACATTAGACTATAATATTTCAGAGCTCTTCATGGAGCAGAAATGTTATAAAGTCTTTGTGATATACTGTATGCGTAAATATTAAATAGAATGTAATAGGAGGAAGATAAAAAGGAAATTATATTAAAATTAAAATGTATGCACATTATTATGAAACTTAATAAACAAAAAAGTCACATATGTATTAATATTTACTTTTCCACCACAAGGTGATAAAGCTTTTGTGAAAATTGGTTTTAAAATAAATATTAGTTAATTTCGCTTTTCCTGCATGTCAGGATTCAACTAAAACTGACACTCTGTGCCTGGTATCGTGTGCGGTTGTGTACAGTATGTTTGAGGTCCAGTGCCGATCTTAAGCACCAAGCCCTAGACATACAGTAGCTAAACATTGACCCAAATACAGCTCCAGTTCCCTAACTAAGTCCTGGTCCAGGTTTCAGGCCAAGTCTCAGCCAACACCAGTGCTACTGTAGGTCCCAACCCAATCACAACTCCCTTGTCCAGTCCAAGTCTGTTAATACGCCAAGCTCTGTCACACACCCCTATGCCAAGCCCCAAAGCCCTCCTTCCCCATTTGGTGCATCTGATGATAGTGTTAGGGAGAATGTCCTGGTTCACCATTGGAAATCCAACCTTCAGGCGAGTTTACATCAGGATTCCCTACTGGTGTTGCTTATACAGGATCTTTAAGCGACCACAGGCTTTACTTCCCAGCGTCCCATGTTTTGAGTTCAGTCTTGCTATGCTACTGTACTTCCTTATTGTCACCAGCTGTTTCTCATTAACTTGTAATTAGTTGTCTGTTTAAGCTTCTACGTTTTGCCACTTTTTCCCGTTCTATCCATGTTGTCTATGATTATGTTCTTACTGCTTTGAGCTACTGGGTCTCTAAGTTGGTTTTCAGTTTGTGCTCATATACAGTACAGTTTGTGCTATTACTAATACTAATAGCCTGGTATATCCTTTGTATCATTTGTTTGTTTTTAGCTAATAAAGCTTTTGTTTGATATTAATCCTGGGATTTCTATTTCAGTCTCGTCTCATCCATGAGAAAATAGCAGACCATCAGAAGAACAGACGTGACACCCTGTAAATATGTGGGAAGGAAGTTTGGATCATGGAGTTTACAGTGGGAGCTGATTGAGCAGGCTCTCCCTTTGTGATCGGCAAGGATATGCCTGGCAACAAGGAGCAAGCAAGGAACGACAAGAAAGCAGCTCCTTGCATGGCACTCCAACGAGAAACCAGCAGCAAGGAGATCAGAGGTGTCCAAGATAAAGAGGCTTCTCATATAGGTGTGAAACGAAGGGGTTGAAGGCACCTCATGGTGCACCATTCAAGCTCTCATGCTCAGTCTTATTCCAGTGCCCAGCTTAAGCACTAACCGCTAGCCGTGGCTAATCTTTTGCCCCAATCTATGTTAAAGACCCACAGATGTCATGCTGCCAGGCAACCTAGGTTCGAAAATGCCACGAGGGCACAACCACATGGTTTCAAGAATGTTGTGATGGCACCACTACCTGGCTTCAAAAGCCTCATGCTTGCTTGGCACACTACTGTAGCTTCTGCACAGCTTTGCTTGCACCACACCCAGGCTTTGAGACTACAGGGTCTTGCAAAACACCCCAGCTTCACTGAATTTACACTGTACTTTGAGTGCTCTGTAGCCTTCAGAAAAACATGCTCTTGTATCGAGCCAGCCTGAGAAACAGCATGCTTGCAAGACACTCCAGCTTGGAGGACATTGTGCTGGTGCTGCATCATTAACTCTCATGTTAAGTTCAAGTTTGTTGGTCAGGACAAGTCTCAATCTCTAAACCCGAGCTATAGTTAATAAACCCATTCCCTAGTTAAGTGCTTGGCCTAAAACACATCCTACTGTAGGTCCTGACCCAGGCATCATACCAAGTGCTAGACTTGTCCCAACTCCCTTGTCTCTGGTTCACCATTCGGCACATTGGGAGTCGCACTTTATGCACATAGATACATTATGTTAGGAGTGTGTTACTGTGGGTACAACAGTTGTTGCTGCATTTGCTGACTTTCACTTTTAAGCAGGCTAATTAATGCATGTGCACACAGTCTCTGCGGTACACAATGTCCCTCTGCAAAGGTCCCCCTCTCTCTCTCTCTCTCTCTCTCTCTCTCTGTCAACACAAAGATACACAATTATACATGACCTGAAAATGATCCACTGGTGCATTACATGGTGGCTTTACTACTAGTCCCTCCTCATCTGCAGTCAAGCCTTAACCATGTCCCTGTTGTCACGACGCCTATCACTCCCACAGTGCCCCCTTTCTTATGTCTGTCAGTGAAATTAGGAACAAACCTCTTATAATAGCCAGCCCCAGGATCTCTGTCACCCCTTTTCTGGTCTTAAGTCTGCACCTGCACCTGCCTGTGACCCAAGTGAAATCCCAGATACCATACAGTGCTTCTACTCACCAATGTTTTGAACTAAAGCCGGTGTGAAGTTCATGGACATGACAGTTTGAAACAGGCTCCAAGAGGCAGGGCTGAAGTAATGCAAAGCCAGAAAGAAAAGCCCTTCATCAGTGAGAAGTAAAGAACAGCCAGGCTGAGATTTGCAAAAGACCATAGGAATTGGACCTTAGAAAACTGGAGTAATCGCATCTTCTCTGATAAGTCCAGTTTTTTTTTTTTTTTATCTTTGGCCAACACCTGATCGTCTCATGATTAGACTGAGACCTGGACAGGCCTGCAAGCCGCAGTGTGTCTCATCAACTGCGAGATGTGGAGGAGGATTGAAGGATTGATGATGATCTGGATGTGCTTCAGCAAGGCTGGAATCAACAAGATTTGTCTTTGTGAAGGATGCGCAAATCAAGCCAGGTACAAGGTTATCCTGGAAGAACGTTCTTCTTCTGTTCTGACTATGTTCCCCAACTCTGAGGATTGGTTTTTCCAACAGGATGATGCTCCATGCCATACAGCCTGAGTAATCAAAGTGTGGAGACTGTCCAATTTTCCAACCTAATCCAGATTGACGTTCTAACTTTTTGTCTTCTTACGAAGAGCGAACATATAACAGATAAGTATTTATAAATATTTATAATATATTCACTTGAAACTCGTGTTATATCGCTAAGTTTTAATAGTTTTGCCACACACCCGTGTCTAGCCGGCTATCCCATTAGCATCGCTAGCCCGTTAGCTCGACTATCACAAGTTTGCCTACGCGTTTTCCACACCAATTATCTCTGTTTTTTTGACACCATGTCGGTTGTGTGTCTGCCTCTGAGTGCAGGTGAGGACACACTGGAGCTTCACTCGGCGGATTTGGAGATGGAGGCCTTGGAGAAGCAGATCCGTGACCTGCAGGTGAAACTGGCCCAGCTACGACAGCGGAAAGCCGCGCTGGAATCGTCACGGACCGACGCTCACCTGTCCCAGG